>JAJJWW010008394.1:0-141522 GCA_023531295.1 Papaver armeniacum
TGCGCTATTATGGCTTCGCATTGAACCATTACGGCGTAACTTTGACTTGACCTGCAACTCTGTAACGCGTAATCATTGTGCGTCACTTGCAGTACCGTAATATTCCGCCTATTCAGCATTTGTTTCTCTTTCTTTCTTTAGGGTTCCCACAGTATTTACATTTGGTGAAGTTGTGTCGTCTTCCCAGTTTTCAACAAAGATTTCTTCTCGTCAAGTCCAACTTTCATCATGTCGATCATAAGTGAATCGTCCTCGAGCCGACCAGGTTTCCCCAGCCAAACGTGCTAGGCTTGACTCTTGCGATAATTTTCCCATCCGAGTCATTCGGGTCAAGAAAATCATACCGGTATGTTCTTATTGATCAACAAGTGTTTCTTTATTTTCCAGTGAATAATGAAATTTTTCCTTCTGTGTAAAGATATCCCGTCGGAGCATGTGTTACCGTCATTAATGAAGATGATTTGGTTACCCCTTTTTCTTCGAGTTCGATCCTACCAGCCACTGCAAATCTTGAGAACGCCGACTTAGGAATTTCTTTCCATGAGTATCCCAATGCAGGATTGTCGTTCGGAACCTGCATGAGGTGTCTTTCCTCTAACTACCGAAACGTTGGTGGGTCTCTGGTGCGGAAAGAATTCGTAACTCTTTATACAAAGATATGGAGGGCGTACGGCCATATTGCCACCAGGAACGTGGTGCAATATTGTTCATCCGCTTTAGTTTCTATAGTGAATTGTCTCCTGCCGATGGTTGTTGAAATGGAGAGTATGTCTATCCGTGCCGTCGTGGAAGCAACTATTCAAAAGTGGGAGAACATGGTGTCTACCCGTGAATCTCTCGAAGTTCAATGTTAGTTGGTTGCGGCATCGTCTTGAAATTGTGAAAGTTGTGAGCCAGTATTCTTCTTGACGTGGTACACCTTTCGAAAGCTATTACGAGAGAGAAGAAAGCTCTTGCCATGGAGTCTCGAGAAGGTGGAAGAGTCAATCCAGGAACTTGAAGAGCAAGATCGAGAGGTATCAAAGCCGGTTAAAGATGATGCTTTCCAGGGATTACAATCTTTTGGACGGGCTTTTCTGAGTTATGTGGTTGTGAGATGTTTGGTTTCTTTCTAGGTTTTAAGCATGCTCTTGCTCTTTCTCTTTTTCTTCTTCTCTTTTTTTTATTATATATATATTTTTTATTTTTTTATTTTTTTTTGAAAGAGCAAGAGAGTTTTATTGATTTGCTTCAATCAAACAAAAGAAAAGACTCGATATTTGGGGTATGGAAGAAAGTGGAAAGATGCCTGGCTATCCGTGCTTGTGATACGGCGGGGCGAGGCGGTGGTCAGGCGTAGTATGCCTTAAGCCATTTCCCATTGATGACCGCTTCCAGTTTTCCTCCGTCCTCTTTAATGACTTTGTAGTACCCACTGTTGTACACTTTCGTGACTATAAGGACCTTCCCACTTTGCGGAGAATTTCGGTGCGAGATGCGTCTTCTTTGGATGTGTTTAGCGATCTTGATACCAAATCTCCTACTTGAAAAATCCGAGGTTTCACGGTTTTGTTGTACGCTCTGGAAACCCTATTTCTGTATGCTTGTGCGTGCTCTTCCGCCTTAGCCCTTCTGGAGTCTATAATGTTCAATTCCGTGAATCTGGCACTCAAAGCTTCAGCTTCATTCCATCGCACTCCGCTTGCTTCGGCAATCCTAGCCGATGGGATTTTAACTTCCGCCGGGAGGATAGCGTCTGCGCCATAAACAAGAGAATAAGGGGAGACCCCAGTGGAACTTCTTGGTGACGTCTGGTACGCCCAGAGTGTCATTGGCAGTTGCTCATGCCATGCCCGAGGATTATCATGCACTGTCCGACTGAGTATTCAGATCAGAGTTTTGTTGGTGCTTTCAGCCTGCCCATTCCCTTGGGGGTAGTATACAGTGGAGAAGACTTGCTTAATCCCGTATTCCTCGAGTAAATCTCGTACTTGCTTGTTCGCGAAAGGGGTGCCATTGTCGGTGATGATGTGTTTAGGCATGCCAAAACGGCAGACAATGTATTCCTTAATGAATGCCGCGATCGTGGCTCCGTTCGTCCCTCGTAAGGTTATGGCTTCGACCCATTTGGTGAAGTATTCGGTTGTTGTTATTATGTACTCGTGATGTTTTGAGGATGGTGGATTGATCTTTCCAATGATGTCGAGTCCCCAGCTATGAAAGGGCCACAGACTGCTTATTGAGTGCAGGGAGTTGCCGGTACATGGATAAGGTTTCCGTGGATCTGACATTTCTTGCACCTCTGGACGAAAGCAGCTGCGTCATCCTCCATGGTTGGCCAGTAGTACTTCTCATGTATCTGGAGAAATAATTTCCGCTTTCCTTGATGTTCGCCTTCGTGCATCTCTTTCAGCATGATTGGGATCTTTGCTTCGTTCAAACATAGCAGAAGACTTCCTCCAAAGCTTTTACGATATAGGATTCCTTCGTGAAATACGAACCTCTCGAACCTATGTTTTATTTTGGCTGCATCCTTCTTATTGGTGGGGAGTATGCCATCACGAAGGTAATTGACGTATGGTTCTGCCCGGTCTCAGTAGCGACCAATGTTGAAAATTTCTAATTGATGCGGCGACGCTTGACAGTTGGAACAAGTTTTTGAAGTAACCGACCTTGGACCTCCATTTCCGGCCAGAAGTAGCCAAGGCGTTGCAAACGGCGATAGAGGGTTACCACCAATATCTGTCCGCAGATCTCATCATGGATGCGGTTGAGTTGTTGTTGTGCTTATCCCTCTCCGAGGCATCTTGACAAGGAGCTGTCTGGATTTCGATGATACAACACCCCTCGGAGCATGAAGAAATCACGCAAGGTTTTGAGACTAAGTTCTTGGATAATCGGTGTTCTCCAGTCATCAACTTCATCTTTTCCGGGTTGTGAGAGCCATGTTGAAGCCACAGTTCGTCTCTTTACTGTCAGGATTTCTTCAAGACCTTCAAATCGCAGTTTCGATGCTAACGTTGCTAGGATGTCAGCGTGTTGGTTGCTGCCGCGCCCAATATGGGTTACTGTTGCATCGGCGAAGTAGTTCAGCAGTCTTTGCGCCTCGGCTCTATATGGGGCTAAAGTTACTTCTTTCAGTGTGTATACTCTGTTTACCTGGTTGACCAGTAGTTTAGAATCCCCCCTTATTTCCAGACATGTGGCTCCGTCTTGTTTAGCCAAGGATATCCCGATGAGAAAATCTTCGTACTCTGCTGAATTGTTGGTGCAGGGGAAGTCTATCTTGAAGGAGTGTGAGAAAACTTCACCAGTCGGGGATACTAGAACTACACTGTGGCTCCTCCCGTACCGTTGTTAGGGGTAGCGGAGCCGTTGAAGAACAATAGCCATGTTTCTTCTTGGATGAAAGAGATTTCCGGAAAGTCCCCAGGGAGGTCCTCACGTAGCGTTACAGTATTTTCTCTTGGAAATGCCGCCAGCAAATCTGCAACTGCCTGTCCTTTTATAGCTCTCGGGGAAGCACATGTTATGTCGAATTCTGACATCTGGAGGAGCCATTTGGCTGGTCTTCCTATCAGGGCCGGTTTTTAGAGGAGGAACTTCACAGGATCGGATTTGGATATCAGCACCACTTTATTGGACAAGAGGTAGTGCCTGAATTTACGGATGGAGTGGATCAAAGCTAGGCACGCCTTTTCTCGCTTTGGGATACCTAAGTTCGGCATCTCTTAAAGTCCGATCAAGTAGTATATGGGGTGTTCAACCCCTTCGTCATCTTCTTGGGCGAGAGAAGAGCTCGACAGAAGTGTCATTGAAGCGGTGTAGAGGTGTAACGGTCTTCCTTGCATGGGTGATTTCATGACGGCTGGGGAAGATAACGTCTGCTGAATTTTCCGGAACGCTTCTTGTTGTAGTGTGGTCCAGACAAAGCTCGCTCCTTTCTTTATTAAGGGGGTAAACGAAGCGACAAGTTGAGCCAATCCGGGTATGAAGCGGCAAATGTAATTTATTTTACCCATGAAACTTTGGAGTTCTTTCACGTTTTGCGGCGGTGGCATTGTGAGGATGGCTTGCGTTTTGATTGGGTCAACCTTGATCCCTTTAGCGGTTACCTGGAAGCCTAGGAATTTTCTCGAGGAGACACCGAAGGCACACTTCAATGGATTCTTCTTCAGTTTGTATTCGCGACATCTTTCGAACACCTGCCAAGGATTCCTGTGTGGTCTGCTCGAGTTTTTAACTTGACCACTATGTCATCTACATAATCTTCAACTTTCTTGTGCATCATATCGTGAAAAATGGTGGTCATGGCGCGTTGGTATGTGGCGCCAGCGTTTTTCAAACCGAAGGGCACCACAGTGTAGTAAAAGTGTCCAAGAGGAGTTCAAAAGGACGTCTTACTTGCATCATGTTCGTACATCTTTATTTGGTTGTAGCCGTTGTATCCATCCATGAAAGAAAACATGTCATGTCCGCTGGTGGCATCTAATAGCATGTCAATGTTGGGGAGCGGAAAGTCATCTTTAGGGCAACATTTGTTCAGATCTCTAAAATCGACACAGCATCTGATCTGGCCATTCTTCTTTTTTACCGAAACTACGTTTGCCAACCAGGTGGGGTGATGGATCGGTTTGATGAAACCAGCCGCTAGTAATTTTTGAATCTCCACCTTAATCTATTCTTCTACATCATGCAGAAATTGCCTTGGGGTCTGCTTGACCGGCTTGGATCCAGATATCACGTGCAAATGGTGAGTGACCAGCTTCTCGTCTAAGCCGGGCATTTCCTCGTATGTCCATGCGAACACATCTTGATATTCCTTGAGGAGGTCTACCAACTTTATGCGTTCATCTGCGCACAGAGTCGAGCTTATAGAGATAGGTCGTGGATATTCTTCATTCCCGACATTAACAACCTCAAGCTCGTCCATGGCCGAGTTGGTGCCGTCTTGTAGCTTTCGTGGTGCATCAGGTACCTCCTCCTGCGGCTCGTCACCACGTTTGCGTTCCATTAGTCGGAGAGACTGTGTGGTAGTCTCCCCTGTTAATTGCTAACAGCGGCGCTGATATACGGTTTTCCCTTTTTCGTTGTGGCCCGTAATAAAAGCCCGTCCTCGCTTGGTTTGAGCCGAACCCTGGTTCTGCAGATAAAGGCGGGTGTGTCTCTCTTTTGAAGGTGTGATGTGAAACCGGGTTTCTTCATGGGGTTGTGCAAGACCATCGCTTTCTTCAATGGACGTCCATTTTGGCAGTGGAGTGTGGTGAGCCTTGTTGGTTGTGACCTGCGGCCCCTGTCTTGGCTCAAAAATCTCCATGCCACATATCGGGGCATAGGGAGATAATGACGCAGTGATGCGAACGACCACTCCGTTTAACATGGTTTTCAAGCACTGGTGATACGTCGAAGGAATGATCCTCTTGTCGTGGAGCCATGGGCTTCCCAGTATCATGTGGTAATCTGGCTCCTTTTCGATTACCTCGAACCTTACTTTTGACTGGACAGGTCCCACCGATAGATCCAAATTGACGTACCCATATGTACTGGTTTGGTTGCCTTCGAAATCAGTCATTGTAGTGGATTGTCGTATAACCTCGTTTGGTCGTACTTTGGCCGCCCTGAGCGTCCTAAGGGTGACAACGTTGGAGGACGCTCCTGTGTTGATGAGAGCCCTTTTGAATTCCACGTCTTTGATTCAGGCTGTGACGTGTAGGGCACGGTTATGGACTTCCTATGCCATCATGTCGTCGTCGGTAAACGTGATATTATTGATGGATAAATCTGGCGCTTTCGCCGTTTCCGAGCGCGAAGGAACCAAGGGCACGCTTAGCGTTATTCGATTGATGGAGGTGAACGTCTCTATCCGCTGATCCTTTGAAAGATGTAATAGTTCACATAAGTTTTCTACCAATGAGGATGTTTCCTGGCTTACGGGTCTCTGATTAGTAGTAAAGTTGTTGGCTTGAGAGTTTCCGAGGCGGGCGAACCGTTCAACTCTGCTGTCGGGTTGATGAGGAAATCCAGTATGGCGTTAATTGCATCTTTCATCAGACCCATATTTTTGGTGTGGATCTCATGAACCCGCACTAGGTCAGTCAGCCTTGGAATTCCTTCGTTGGTCGCGTTGTCGGGCGTTGTGTTGGGAAAAGAAACGTTGCCGTTCGCCTGAGTGGTGCTTGAGGACACGGATTCAGTCCTAAAACCGACCATCCTTCCGAGTTAGAGAAACGTATTCAGAAACTGATATTGGGACCGATAGATCAATCTCCCACTGTGGTCGCCAATTGTTTGTAGGTGAAAATAATTTCTGCTGATTTCGGTAATTTTGGGTGTACGGGTGAGAAACAATTTAAACCCTAAACAATATACTGCAAGGGAGTACTTTAGATTCGAGAGATCAATCTGTACAAGTCCGGCCTAAACCAAGAAATGGTCGTTCCAGACTTGCTTCGGTCACAAAGTGAATGAGAATGGGTTGGTTTTGGGGAGGGAAGCAAGGAAAGTGATGAGACCAGAATATTTGATTCTGGAAGAGTAGTTGTGTTACTACGACTTGTATCAGAAAAATGGGAAGGCTAACAAATGGTAAGCTAGAAAGTATTTTCAGAGTGTTCTGTATTCCCGAATGAACCCTGTTGTTCTGTGGAAATCGGTAAGACCTATTTATACAAGTCGAAGTGAAACGTACCCTGGTCTCATTAAGGAATGGAAAAATGGGTAAGTAAATGGGAGTAGGTGGTAGCCGTATGCATGGAATTTGATGTTCCATAAAATCGTTAACGCATGGAATTGATGTTCCATAAAAACATTAACGTATGGAATTGATGTCCCATAAACGTTTCACTTTTAACTCCCTGTATTTACTAACCGCCTCACCCTTGTGACACTTCCTTATGACGGGCGTAGTGTACGCCGCACGCTGTAAACCGCCAAACCAATACCCAAATAGGATCACCCAGTTTGTGATATGTGTTGATGTCTCAAATGTTTTTGTGGAAAACATGTAGCATAGGGTTGTTGCCTGGCAAGTCGAGCTCGGGAGACTTGGTAGCTTGGTGACATTCGACGGTCGAGATTTTGTATCTTAAGAGGAAAGGTAGCCGTTGATCTTTGCACGCTTTCGTTCGTTGGTGGCCGCATAAGGAAGGCCAGCATGGTGGCGCGGCTAGGTTAGCATGCTATTGGCATGGCATGGTAGCGCGGCTAGGTTGGCATGCCATTGGCGTGGCATGGAGGCGCGGCTAGGTTGGCATGCCGTTGGCATGGCGTGGTTTGGCGTGGCCAAACTTAGGTTTTCGGGCTAAAGGTTACCATGCGTCGTCTGGTAACCTTGGAGGGCTAGGATTTGCTCCTGGGATTGAATGGGGACCGTCGATTGTCGCACGCCTTCGTTTTGGTAGCCGCGTAGGGAAGGCCATCATGGTGGCGCGGCTAGGTGCGTTTGGCATGTGGCGCCAAGGGTTTGGTAAGCCGTTGGCACATGGGGCGGCTAGCATGGATAGGTGCGGTTTGGCTTGGCATGTGGGGCCAAGGGTTTGGCAAGCCGTTGGCACATGGTGCGGCTAACATGGGTAGGGCCAAGGCAAGGTGTGGCTTGGCTTGGCATGTGGGGCCAAGGGTTTGGCAAGCCGTTGGCACATGGTGCGGCTAGCATGGCTAGGTGCGGTTTGTCTTGGCATGTGGGGCCAAGGGTTTGGCAAGCCGTTGGCACATGGTGCGGCTAGTATGGCTAGGTGCGGTTTGGCTTGGCATGTGGGGCCAAGGGTTTGGCAAGCCGTTGGCACATGGTGCGGCTAGCATGGCTAGGTGCGGTTTGGCTTGGCATGTGGGTCCAAGGGTTTGGCAAACAATTGGCACATGGTGCGGCTAGCATGGCTAGGTGCCAAGGCAAGGTGTGGCTTGGCTTGGCATGTGGGGCCAAGGGTTTGGCAAGCCGTTGGCACATGGTGCGGCTAGCATGGCTAGGTGCGGTTTGGCTTGGCATGTGGGGCCAAGGGTTTGGCAGTCCTTTGGCACATGGTGCGGCTAGCATGGCTAGGGCCAAGGAAAGGTGTGGCTTGGCTTGGCTTGTGGGGCCAAGGGTTTGTCAAGCCGTTGGCACATGGTGCGGCTATCATGGCTAGGTGCGGTTTGTCTTGGCATGTGGGGCGAAGGGTTTGGCAAGCCATTGGCACATGGTGCGGCTAGTATGGCTAGGTGCGGTTTGGCTTGGCATGTGGGGGCAAGGGCTTGGCAAGCCGTTGGCACATAGTGCGGCTAGCATGGATAGGTACGGTTTGGCTTGGCATGTGGGGCCAAGGGTTTGGCAAGCCGTTGGAACATGGTGCGGCTAACATGGCTAGGTTCCAAGGCAAGGTGTGGCTTGGCTTGGCATGTGGGGCCAAGGGTTTGGCAAGCCGTTGGCACTTGGTACGGCTAGCATGGCTAGGTGCGGTTTGGCTTGGCATGTGGGGCCAAAGGTTTGGTAAGCCGTTGGCATATGGGGCGGCTAGCATGGCTAGGTGCGGTTTGGCTTGGAATGTGGGGCCAAGGGTTTGCCATGGGCGCATGGTGTGGCTTGCATGGCTAGGTGTGGTTTGGCTTGGCATGTGGAGCCAAGGGTTTGCCATGGGCGCATGGCGTGGCTAGCTTGGCTAGGTGCGGTTTGGCTTGGCATGTGGGGCCAAGGGTTTGCCATGGGCGCATGGCGTGGCTAGCTTGGCTAGGTGCGGTTTGGCTTGGCATGTGGGGCCAAGGGTTTGACATGGGTGCATGGCGTGTCTAGCTTGGCTAGGTGCGGTTTGGCTCGGCATGTGGGGCCAAGGTTTGGCGTGACCAAGCTAGGTTCGTGACCAAGCTAGGGCTTTGGGCCAAAGGTCGTTTGGTAACCTCATATGGCTAGGATTTTCTCTTGGGATTGAAGGGCGACCGTTGATTGTCGCACGCCTTCGTTTTTGGTAGCCCGCGTAGGGGAAGGCAAAGCAAGGTGGCACTGCTAGGTTGGCATGGGGCCATGGCAAGGTGCGTTTGGCATGGCGCGGTAGGTGTGGCTGGCATGGTTTGCCATTGGCACAGGGGTGCATCTAGCATGGTTGGCATGCCTGGGCGCGGTAGGTGTGGCTGGCATGGTTTGCCATTGGCACAGGGGTGCGACTAGCATGGTTGGCATGCCTTGGCGCGGTAGGTGTGGCCGGCATGGTTTGCCATTGGCACATGCGGTGTGAGAATTATGGTTTTGGCCTATCGAAACCCTAATTAGCATTAAAAAAAGGTACCCTGGTAATTTTCTTGCAGACAAATTAAAGGGTTCAATAAATGTGCTTGGTTTGGACATTATTACTCAAGTTCTGTGACGTCACTGTCTGACTAGGGTTTTACGATTTTACCCCTAAGCTAAAAACCACCATCAACACCTGGATATAATATTCTCCCACAAATTCACTGTATGATCTCTTATTTTCAGTGAAAAGAATTATGTGAATTTTTCTAGTTAATAGATCATGAAATCTACAGGAGTATATCAAATCAGATATAGCATTCTTTAGGTCTTTAATTATTGAAAACCATGAAAGATTCGAACATGAGTTAAGTTCTTATAAGATTTTTAACCTCTTATAAAAAGAAACTTTTTATTTAAATCATTTGAAGATTTTTAGGAAATCTTACTTAAGAGAAAATAACTGGAATTACCCATTTTAAACAAATTTCTATAACACATGAGTGCTCGGGTACAGAGAAATTTGTTATTTTGTAACAATGCATTATTTTTGACTGTTCTTCCTCTTCCATTTCTTGAGATATGATATATCATCATAATCAAATAATCGTTCGGAGACTACTCCCTTTAAAGGGTCAGAGATAAAACTTGCTCGTTTAAAATCATTTCTCTTATGCCTTCTTTTAAATGATTTTGGAGTATACTGAGAAGACATTAAATCAGCATAATAGTCCTTTACTCTGTTTGTTAAGAGTCGAGAATCAAAGTTTATCTTTCCCAATTCCATTGAAATAAAACGGAGAGCATTTTGCATCTTATGAATCTTGCACATCTTCTGAACATGTTTTTTACTACCACAAGAATACAACGTTTGGTATTATGAGAGTTGTAATGTTTGTTGTTACATGTTTGTGCAAGGTTGTTGAAATCTCCTTTAACTTTATGTCTCTTCTTAGCTTCGGTTTTTTTTTTCTTCATCACCCTTCTTCTTCTGGTATGAATGAACATCAACCGTTTGTTTGTCCCTACTAGTTTCTCCACAGCTACGTTGAGTATTTTCTTTTAGAGAATCCTCTATTTGAGTACACATGGATTTGACAAACTTTATTTCATTGTTAGGAACTACAGTATTACTACCTTCATATCCTATACCACGTGTGTCCCCATGACTTATTCCTGTTTCCAACAATGAGGATAAGTTGTTTGAACTCTTATTAATTTTTCTCATCATAGAGATTTCCTCTTTTAATGATTTATTTTCATCAAGAGCAGAGTTCAGAGTTTCCTTTAAACATTTTATGTTAGAAAGAAGACCTTTTTCTTTTTCCCTGAAGTACTCTTGTTGATAGTTCAATTTCATTTTAGAGTCATCAAGCTCTTTTTCTAAAAGGCAAATCTTTCCTCGAGATTTATTCAGATCTTTTTAACAAGTTTCTACATGATGACGTTCAGTATTCATCTTTTCTTCATAGTCACAAACTTGTTGTGTGGTTTCTTCTTTTAGCAATTTATGCTCTTCATAAAGATTTTCAAACTTTAAAGTTAAATCTCGTTCTCTTTAAAGTGTTGAAAGAAGTTCATTAGAGCACTAGAAAAAATTGTTTACTCAATTCCCTTAGTTCTGAAGTTTTTACACTTGATCTTTCATTAGAGATCTCGAGTATAGAACTTAAAAATATCTCATTAGAGATCTCATCAATTGAGCAATGTGAAATTGAAGAACAATCTACTTTTGAGCACATATATTGTAATACGTTAACTGAGCCTTTCTTAAGTTTTCGCTCTCGCTTAACTTTGCTTTGGCCCATATCTTATAGGTTGGATCGCAACAAACACAGATTGTTAGATATTTTCGTGTTTGCCTGCTCTGATACCAATTGCAAAGACGAGGGTACCCAAATATACCTCAATCTAAAATGTTTCCACCCATAAGTCCTTTCTCCGAAAATGATTGTCTATGGACTGAGTCGAGACAATACAACTAATCGGTTCACACTTCGTGTGATCGTTTATGGATACGAGATCGAGACAATACGACAACGAGATAACTTGAGTGATTGACTATGGATACAAGATTGAGACAATACAACAACGAAGTATAATTACTTGATAATAGGTTCGGACTTAACCAAACATAATAGGATTGCTATCAAGTAAGTAGGAATTAACGTTTGTGTATTTTACTTCTAATTATAATAAAAACAATTATAATTACGGAAATAGAAAAGTAAAAGACACGGCAAGATTTTGTTAACGAGGAAACCGAAAATGCAGAAAAACCCTGGGACCTTGTCCATAATTGAATACTCTCAAGATTAAGCCGCTATACAAAATCTAAACCAACTTCGCATAGTTGATACCAAGCAACTAACTCTATAGTTCACCTAGTTCCGTCTATATCCCTACGCCTCCAACTTGCAATAAGTCACGCACTTGGAACAATTCCTATGGTTCGTATTCCAAACAGTAAAGGAACAACAGATCTGTTCGATAACAACTCTTTTCAAACAACGTGAAATGAGTTTGACAAAAGGCTCTTCCATTTATCCCAATAAACTACTTTGTCAGGTTCTTAGATCAATCTATCAACAACTACCAAAGTAATTTTTTAGACTATGCAATCAATACTTTGAAGCACAAAGAATTGTATTGATGCCGATCTACTCAACTAATCAATCAAGGTTATCACAATGATAAACCGATTATAGTTGGATCCCCAGCCGATCAAGTTTTGTGCACACCAAAGATTATGAACTCAAATCAGAAATATTTTTTGTCTTCAAATCTTCTTAGATCTTCAATAAACACCTGCACACAATCAACTTGAATTTCTTGTGATCAATCACACACAGAACGAAGTCTGTTTACAATGGATTATCACAAGACGTCTTTAGATCTACAAACAGTCTAAAGATCCCCGTTGAAACTTCGATCTAGTTTGAGTAAATCTTATATCATAAGAGAAGATTCTCAAGCATAAACAAACTAGGTGCAATCAATGTTCAACAACCGTAAGTCAATCAAATCAATCAAAAACTAATAATAAACTGCAATTATCTAGTTTCTCACCAACGGTACTCGTAGAGCTTCCCAAACCCAAAGAAGTCTTTAAAATGAGCGGTCGTAAGAGATTTCGCCTAATTAGGGTACTTTCCTCTCCGAATAGACGGCTCCACCAGTAACAACACAACTAGGTAGTTTTGCTGGCTCTGAGGATTAGTTTGTTCGAAATGCAAACTTCAATATTTATAGACCAAGGAAGTTTGGACACCAAGGAATTTCCAAAACCGAAAATATTCTCAAGATATGCAATATATTTCCAAATTCGGTTTTCATAATTCCTGGAAATGCTTTGTCCAAATATTGACCGAAATCTCACTATAAAATCTCCAATTAGTAAATGCACATTACCAATTTTTATTTTCTAAAGATATGCATTTTAATTGTTGGAAATTAAAAGCATATAAAACTAAAAACCTTAATTAAAAGATTCTCAATTTATTTCGATCCGAGATTCTCCTTTAGCTATTAAGGAATATCTTTGAACAATAAAAGATAAGAGTTACTGCACATGTTCAAAGTATGTCGACATCTTTACTTTGTAAATCCTCTTTCGTATTTACAATCTTGGAACTGATTTTCCAAACTTCCAAACAAGTTTAGAATTGGTTCATCTGACTTCCAAGAACTATGTGACTGATCATCCTATCAAATCACCATGAATGGGTTTCACGGTTCTACCAAAACAAGTTTCGGTTCTACCTCTATGTGGGTACTAGGATCGGTCACACTAGCTTTCCAAAAATTGGTTGACTAGGTACTAGGATCGGTTACCACATAATTATGGTATTTAACTTGTATTCGGTTGCACAAGTCATATGATCGGTTACAATTACTAAGACTTGTTGTACCTCTTACAAGGATCGATTCCACACACTTGTGATCGGTTGCACCTCTTACTAGGATCGGTTCCCAATGACTAGAGTTGGTCATACCAATTACAATATATCGATCATACCATCTCAGGTGATTACTTAAGATCGGTTTCACTAATAAAAGTCATACCAATACAAAAGTCAGGCCTTGTGAATAGTTTTACCAAGATACATAAACAAGTTATGAGCGGTTATACTAAACACACATATTGGTAATCCAAAGATTTTCAATGAATAACAATACCAATAAGCCTAGTGATTTCCCTTTCTATTCATAAATCAAGTTTATGTATTGTACTTCCTTTAAATGAATGTAAAACATTGTTTCCTATGACGAAATCTTCACCCGTACACATACACATAATCACAATAACATTCATACGATTATGTCGATGTCTTATATACGGAGTTCAAAAGATAGACGTTATACTTCGTATTGTAATTCCTTAATACTATGTCTAACTAGAGTATAATCATTCACAGCTTCACGGTTATGTTTTCAATATGCACGACTTGAAAGATACGTTAGGAATGAAACTGTTCAAGTCAAATATTACTAACCTCAAGAGGAAGGATGATGTCGTCGATGTAGCTCTTTACTTCTTCACATTCTTCAAGTCTTCACGTAATACTTGTAAGTCTCATATCCTAAAAACTTTCTAGTAAACCTATACGAAGTTGACTCTAGTAAATAATCAAGCGACTCTTTAAATAAGTTTTGGTTCACTAAAATATGACAACCAAACTTGACATACCAACGCTTGGAGGGTTCAACCGAGCTATGCTCTAACAAGCTTTTCAAGTCTTTTTGAAAATTTGTTATAATGCTACTCTTATGCTCTAAATTTTGTCTCTAATGAGAATGTAAAATTTATTGAGCCTAAAATTTTGTGAAATTTATTCACGTAGCAAAACATTGTTATATAAACAGTTTTCTTGCATTATGTTTTTCGCTTTTTGGGTATTTTCCGGCTATAGGTAAAGGTTGTGTTCATATGGGTACCCATGTTGCATGTCACAGACCAACTTTGGAAACCCTAAAAATTGTTTCCCTGAGAAACTATTTAAAACACCAAAACCTTTTTGTTAGTACGCTTACTCCAGGTTTTTATCTATCAAGAATGGATTCTCCTCCCTGTTCTTGGGATTTGCCGGAAAACTTTATTGATGATGTTGTTTATTTTGAGTTCGTCCTAAAGAAGAGAAGGACCATTGTTGAAGTTGATGAAAATAATTCTGGTGCATCATGTTATTATGTATATTCTCATCAGGATAGAGAAAAGGCTGAGATGGTCTTTTCTGAAGTGGTTCATGGTTTTCTCAATGATCTCGGGAAAGCAAAACTGAAGCTTGGGAAATCTCTGAACAATCTTGATGTGTTACGAGCTGAGTTGAAAAAGGTTAACTCTGACCTTGTTCTCATGAAGTCACATGTTAAGGATCTTCTCAAAGAGGATATCTTCTCCAAAGAAGCTGTTAATGCTGTCAGTCACAAGCTTGAAGGTCTTGAAACTCGTGAAGATACTGAACACAAACTCTGATTTTAACGTGTGTTTGGTTGTGTTGGTCTTAAAGCCGTTTTGTTTTTATCTATTATGCCTAGAAAACTTCTTATGAGAATTTATTCTTGTGTTTTTAAGAAGGATAACTAGGGTTTGGAATAGCCATTATTGTGAGTACACATAGCTATTGCCAACGTTTTCATCTTGCAATGTTTTTAGATTTATTTATTTAAATTCTAAGTTATTTGGAAGATGATTTTTGCAGTATTAATCTCTACAGTTTTATATATTGCAAATTGTTATGGGATATGTTGTTTACGTCCGTGAACCTTGACTGTCCCGTATTTGTTCAAAAGTTAACTTTATTATATGTCGGTATGAAAGTATTGATAAAAGATAGAATGAACTTTTGACTACAAAAATTAAGCCTATTATGTCATTATGATGGAAGATAGGATGAACTTTTGTTTACAAGGATTAAGTCTATTATATGTCATTGTGCAAATAGTGATGAAAAATAGAATGAATCCTTGATTATTCCGCAGTATTGGTCTTTCCCTGATCCACATCTTTGTGTATGTACTGTGTTGCTCCATAAGTTCTCTTATGTTGAGCATGACCAATTTATGAAAATTTCATGAGGATCCCACTAGTTTTCGTACCTTTGCCAATTTATATTGACAAAAAGGGGGGAGAATTAATGTGTAGTTCACACTACAAATACATATGGTTTACGGATCATTATGTAAGGGGGAGTGGTTTTCATTGTGAGATGAAGTATTGACTAAGGGGGAGTGATACATATCACCATAGTATTGTTGTCAAAGTTGTGATACAACTTAACTTTGATGTTGTGTAATAATACTATGACACTGTATAACAATGATTGAGAGCAATTGTTTTCTCATTGTTATAGCTACGGATCTTCAACATTTATGATGCTGAGTTGAACACATTTAGAATCATTGGAGTACTTGGAAGTGACGAAGATTTCGAGTAATGTTGAAAAACCAAGGAGATCAAGCATTTGGATGAGAAGCTACAAAGTTTATTTATTTTGTAATCCATATGTATTGATAGTTTTGTCACTAAAATTGACAAAGGGGGAGATTGTTAGAGCATTGCTCGGTCGAACTCGCAAGCGTTGCTATCTCAAGCTTGTTTATCAATGTTAGTGATCAAAACTATAAGTCTTGATTTCTAGTCTACTTATAGATGTCTCGGACTAGGATAGATTGTGTAGTTGAGCATTAGACTTCACGACGTTCATCAATTGAAGACGAAGAACTCCTAAGGAGAGCTTGTGGAACTTCATCAACAAAAGTTATGTGGAGACTCATCTATCACTTGGAAATTCTATTTCTACTCTATCTCCTATATTGAGACATAAGTTGTTGTGCTATATAGTTTTCTATTATGCACATTTGATATTTCGAGCTGAGTTTAACTCGCTTAAGCTTTCGCTTCAACCAAGTTCATCTTATATTCTTGACGAAAGTCAAAAGATGATCATGTGAAAATCACCGAGTAACATCTTACATGGTTTGTGTGATACAATCATTTGGTGTAGACTTGGAATGTTTCGTTATGATTATTTTAATAACTTGAAAATTGCTTTGATGCTAATAGTGTTTGAAAATGGCTATTGTCATCCTCTAAGAAAGTTTCAATGATCGAAATAGAGCTTAGAACACTTAACCAACATTGGATTATAAGCATGGTATGCACTTTTGCATATATGTAATCCATGTCCGGGAACCATAGTATGCATACTCGTATGCGTACATGTTGGTTTGTGAAGTCCAGGAACCTAAGTACACGTACCCGTACGCGTACTGGCGTAAGGTTCATGTCCGCGAATTTCTGCTGGGTTTGGAGGTATGTGTACCCGTTCGCATACTGGAGAAAACCAAACTTGGTCCGGCTACTTAAGTATGTGTACCCGTTTGCATACTTGAGTGGTTAAAGTTCTAAAATCAATTGAGACATGAACTATTACATTTATATAATAAGGAATGCATTCTTTGCAAACCGTGGCTATAATGTTCATGAATTGATTCGAGTGAATCAAACCGATTTTGCTTCAATTGTGTTCTTGTATACTTCTATGAGAATATAGCAATTGAACAACTCTATAACTAGTTTCATTTGAGTCATTTGAACTAGTTGTGGTTAAGATGAATAAGGTTGATACGAGAGTGTTCATATAGCTAACTTCGGTTAACTACTGTTGAGCCAACATAGTGTACACGTTTAGGTACGGTTACTCAAACCTAAATGAAGGTATATTTCATTTGTGTATAACAAGCTAAGTTTGATCTAACGGTTGAAAGATATTAGCTTGAATCTAATCAGGTTTTCATCTAACGGTGAATACTGAATGCTTTGTTACCAAGGTAACTTAGATTGCAAACCCTGATTTGAAAACTATATAAAGGAGAACTCTTGCAACTGTGAAACCTAATCCCCACACCTCATGTGTGATACTAGTTGCGACTAGAGTCGATTCTCCTTTAACCTTAGGTTTTTTACGAAAGCTTGTAGGTTAACGACTTGAAGACTTCATTGGGATTGTAAATCCAGGCCCAACTATTTTCTCTGTAGTTGCGTGTTCTGATGTTACTTCTACTATCGTGATTGAGTATTATCTTTACTAAGATTTGATTGAGATTTATCTCCGATAAGTAAGATTAAAAGTAGTCACAAACATCTTCGTCTCATCGTTTGTGATTCCATAATATCTTGTTCGCTACCATACAATTAAGATTATTATGAGGTGATTGATAATATTAGGCTGTTCTTCGGTAATATAAGTCTGGTTTATCAATTGGTTCCTGTGCACCTTGATTTATCAAAAGACGGAACAAAACTCATAGGTATTTTTGTGGGAGACAGATTTATCTATTCCAATAGACTTTTGTGTGTGAGACAGATTTGTTTATCAAGTCTTCGAATTTGGGTCGTAGCAACTCTTGGTTGTGAGTGAGATCAGCTAAGGTTATCAAGTGCGTAGAATCCTGCTGGGGTTCAGAGACGTAAGGAACGCAACTGTACCTTAATCAGTGTGAGATTGATTATGGCTCAACTACATTCCAGTCCGAAGTTTATTGGTAGTAGGCTAGTGTCTGTAGCGGCTTAATACAGTGTGGTGTTCAAAGCTGGACTAGGTCCCGGGGTTTTTCTGCATTTGCGGTTTTCCTCGTTAACAAAATTCTGGTGTCTGTGTTATTTCTTTTCCGCATTATATTTTGTTATAATAGAAATATCACAGGTTGTGCGTTAAGATCAATCAATTAGATAATCCAACCTTTGGTTGTTGATATAAATTGATTGACACTTGAACATTGGTCTTTGGTACCGTTCAAGTTATTTCTCTTATTCAATCAGGCTCGCATATTCCTATTTGTTGATTGCTGATTGAATTGACAAATTGAGATATAAACTCTTTGATATATTTTTCTCTAGATTGAGTCTGACTGTCTAGTTGATTATCTTGAAAGTATATTGGAGTTTGTCTATTCAGATTGCCAAACAAAATATTGGGTGTGGTTGTTAGACCCCCGCCTTTTCAATACTGTCATCCCGGACCTAACTCAAGTAGAATCGTTCGCATACTGGTATGCAAACTTGGTTCCCAGACTTTAACAGTTAAAACCGTTCGACTGGTATGCAAACTTGGTTTCCGGACCTGAATCATAACACAACAGTTTGCATACTAGTATGCATACTCTGTTATTTCCAGACAATGGTTAATTGTTTTAAACTCCCATTTCAATCATTGAAATATCCTTAGAAGACGACAATGGATGTCTCACACATATCATTAGCTTATAAGTAATTTTCAAGTGATTGAATGATCAATACGAAACATTCCGAGTCGACATCAAATGACTGTCTCACACAAATCATGTAAGATGTTTCAAGGAAATTTTCACATGATCATCTTTTGACTTATTATTTAGTTTCCAACAAATAAATTGTTTCCAACTAAACTCGTCAAGAATAATGATGAACGTAGCTAAAGCAAAAGGCTTCCAACATATATTTCGAGAAAGATATAGAGGAGTTAAACTCAACTCGAAATATCAAATGTGTATAATGTAAAAGTCTATATAGCTATATGACTTAGTCTCATTAGGAGATAGAATAGAATAGACTTCTGAGTGATAGATAAGTTTTAGTCTCTACATACCTTTTGTTGATGAAGTTCCTCCAAGCTCTCCTTAGTAGATCTTCATCTTCAATCGATGAACGCCGTGAAGTCTAAATCTCAACTACACATTCTTTCCTAATCCGAGACATAGCTATTAGTAGACTAGAAATCAAGACTTATAGTTTTGATCACCTAAACTTGACAAACAAGCTTGAGATAGAAACTCTTGCGAGTTCGACCGAGTAGTGCTCTAACACTAATCTACAAGTTTGTTTTGATATTATTTTTACCTTGTAATTATTCAAAACAAACACAAGATTTCCAAAACCTTGATTCACATCAAAACGGAAATCAAAACCGGTGTTTTGTGATCAAAACCCAAAAAGTCTTCATTGCGGATGAAGAAACTCTTAGGCTGTAAAGGACGTCAGCTAAGGGAATCAAGTGCGTAGAGCCTTGCGAGGTTCAAGAGATGGGAGGATCACGGCGTAACTGAGTCGCTTGGAGGGCTTGATTCGGTATCAACTACATTCCAGTCTGAAGTCTGATAGCAGGCTCGTGTATGTAGCTGTAAAGGACGTCAACTAAGGGAATCAAGTGCGTACAACCTTGCGAGGTTCAAGAGACGGAAGGATCACGGCGTAACTGAGTCGCTTGGAGGGCTTGATTCGGTCTCAACAACATTCCAGTCTTAAGTCTGATACAGGCTCGTGTCTGTAGCGGTTTAATACGACTCGGTGTTCAAACTGAACGAGGTCCCGGGGTTTTTCTGCAAGTGAAGTTTTCCTCGTTAACAAAATTTCTATGTGTCTTGCTTTGCTTTTTACTTTCGCATTATATTTGTGTTTGATATAATTAAAGGTTAAGCAAGGGAATCGATAATCAACCTAGACAGTTTTTAACTAAACCGTATATAACCTAAAAGACTTGTTCTCGAGAATTCATATCTTGAAATAAAGATTACAAGACTTGTTCCTGTTGGAATTCGGTTCACGTATTGTTAGGGTACATACTAGGTTGTCTTGGATATTGATTTTTGAGATCGTCCAAGAGTTCTTGTACTTAATCAGATTCACAGATCTTGATTGTACAAGAAAGATAAACCGTATATACATATTGTTCACGGATAATTAAGTTGGTCTAATTGCAATTGTATTAGGTTTTTTCTTATAGGTCCAAACGAAAAAGTTGGTGGTGTATTTTGGTACCCTCGCGTTTTCATCCACATATTTTATGTTATGGATGGATTGTGTGAAAAAAGGTGTGCTATTGTTTTTGAAATGTACAATTGCAGGTTGACATTCTAGTCATGCAGTTAATGCAGGTCATATCATACTGGAATGAGAATGCTAGTAAGCAATATGATAGGTTTATAAATTGCACTAGAATTAGAGTGTCGGTCCCTTTAAAACCTCTCATAAGTTTCTTTGTTAAGATCAATGATGATGCAGCTTTTTGTAAGGAAAATAAGTTACCGTGTCTGGACTATATAATAAGTCATGCAGGTGAATCAAGGGAAGGTATTGTATTCCTTGAATAACCGAGGATGAGTACTAATATGTTAAGCAATTGCAGTCTTGCGAGCAGTTTAACGAGCTAAAAATAAGAAGATACAAAATTAGTACCTAGAAGAATATTGTCTTTATATTGTTAGTGCTTTAATAGAGGTCTAGGTTCCGTTAAATGGATAAATTTGGAAATTCTAAAAAGTACGAATAAATGGGTTTACAGGCGTATACCCAAAGAAACAAATTCGATTCTGTAGGCGTATACCAAGATAAACAAATTCGAATTTAATTTTGTGCACACTCCTTTAAAGAGTATTGATTATCTAACCCAACTGTCAAATATTTATATATTTTTTTCTAAATGAAATATTTAAAAAATAAATGGTATATATCTCCTAACTCAAAAGTCTTAGGTAATTAGGATAAGTTATTTGAATGATGTATTCCATTGAATTTCTCTTGGGTCTAACATCAATTAAAATCTCTCAAGTTTTTTTGTCTTAAATACTTGAATCTATCCCATTTCCAATACGTATTTTCTTTATGCGATTTTAATTTTACATCATTTGCAAATATTAGATTTTTATTTTGACACAAATTGGAAATATTATATTAATATAATAATAGCACTTGTGGGGTATTAATAGTTGGAGTTTTAAAATATCGTCATCTCGGTTATTTCAATGATGCTGAAAAAGAAAATTTTTGTCAAAGATTGAAAATTTAATTGATTTAATTATATTAATATATTAGCTAGTTGTGGACTGTCTGGTAAAATCCCATATGTTAGAGCATCGCTCGGTCAAACTCACAAGTTTTGGTATGTCAAAATTATTGTGAATGTTAGTTTCACAAAACTATATCTTGATTTATAATCTACTAAAGTGAGTCTCAGAGTAGGATTAAAGCATGGTATTTGAGTATCAGAATTCACCGAATAACCTTTGAAGATTGAAGATAGAAGAACGACGAAAACACTTGCAAGGACTTCATTAATAAAGGTATATGAAGACTGGCATCATATTTACTCATTATTTCTACCATTTCGTCTACAGAGATAACGTCGTATTGCTTTTGTATACTTGATGAATTCGAAAGAAGAGATTCCGAGTTCAAGCTTGTACTTGATCAATCTCAAAATATAAATACAAACAATGTATATTCAATGGTTTATTGATTTTGAGGTCGAGGACAAATTTTTGGTTCAAAAACTATGTCCGCAAAAATATAAAACTAAAAACATCAAGTTTGAATATTTTTCACGAATTAATTTTTTTATTTCAAAAACTACAGAACTTGATAATCTTGAACCCCAAAATGCTCAAGAGATCTCAAACCAATTTACGAGTTCGCAAACTATGTAATTTCAAGGTGTTATTATACACTTTGCAAATTTACTCTTGTGTTCACGAATATTGCTCATTTACTCTCGTGTGAGCAAGTATTGCTCATGTGAATAATTAAATATTGATAGTTGAACCAATATTCCTAACCCGAGCAAACATTGCTCGATTGAGAAAATATTGCTCATTTCATGAATTATTGGTAGCGCTACCAAATAAAATATTAATTTAAAATATTGGTAGCTGGACCAGATATAATTAATTAGAATGTTGATTGCAATCAACATAAAATATTGGTGTTTGAACTTGTTCAAAATTATGCTTTGCAGAGCATTTGGTTCGAAACCCTAATTTTGATTGATTGCTGATCAATCGATGGTTTACTGAAAATCAATCACTGAGTGAGAGAGGGACCGGCTACATGGGATAATGGTCCGACCATGTAGAACCCAGGTGCTCGAATGAGCATGCACCAAAGTCCTTTGAAGACCAGTTGGTGAAAGGATGATTAAATGCTGGTTTAATCATTTATCGAAATAGTGCTCGTCTGAGCATTAGGCAATAAAACCTAATTATGGAGAGATGAGGGACCGACCAAGAGGGCATGGAACCGACCCTTGGTGGTCGTGGTACCGACTGACGGTCGTTTGATGAAATTCCAAATTATTTGGAAAGAGTTTGGACCCAGTATGAACAAATTAGGTCAAATTATGAAGATGTGTGGGACCGACTCCTTGCAAGCCAAAGGGCCGAACTTGGTCGATCAAGGTTGTAGTTGCAGGAAATCCTACACTACACCCCTCACAATAATCCACACAACTAAGACATTTGAAGATGAACAATAATGATTTTATTGATTAATTCCTTGAATGTTTACAAGATAAAATAGAAAAGAGCTAAAGAAATTACAATCACCACCAACTTTCTCTCTCCTAATGACTTGTCTAACACTCGGAAAAAGATCTCCCCTACAACAGGCTTATTCGACCCTTTATATAGGGTAGTACACAATGGATGACAGCTAAGCTGTCCTTTATTTTCGGGAATGACTTGCGAAATATCGCAAGTGTACAAGTATACAATCTCGCGACACTCCTAAACTTCGCTAGATCTTCACATCTTTCTCGTGTTTTGGATGTCGTCATTCATTGCGTCATTTATATTACTTTTCTGCGACGCCTTCGCGATGCTGTCGTTTACTAATCTCGCGAGATATTGATGTTGCGATATTCTGATCCTACATCTTGCCTCTTCTCATGTCTTCTCTGCGAAGAAGAGAATGTCATGAGAATTAGTATTTTAAAATACCGCAACTGTTCATATTTATCTGTTATGATCCCGTACTTCTACACAGAATTGATTACACATGTTTCTTCTTCCACTCTTTTCTTGACACGTTTCTTTCAACCGTTTTTTCTTGACCATTCACGTCCCCTCTCGCATTAAATGCATTTATCTTCTCGAGAATTATTATCTATATATAGTTTTCCCACCCTCCTCTTCTTCTTTTTTACTTTCTCTCTGCAATTTTTCTTCAACTCTCCTCCTCCGCAATTCACGTTTCTGCTACTGTAAATCTTCCTTTTCTTCTTTCTCTTGATCTTCAATTCTCTAATCATTCCCATACTCTGAGAATGGCTCCACCTGGTCGTAGATACGAAACCCTTTTGAGTGAAACTCAAAAGAATTTACAAGAGAAGGGTTTCACCTTGTCTACTATTCCCAATCAAGAATCTTCATCTATTCTTTCGCAAAGTTGTTTCTCGATCATCGGTGTGATGATCAGAAAATCATAATCTCGCTAGGTCAACTCCTCGCAGGTCTTCCCATTCCTCTCTACAATCCCGAACTGCCCTTGTTCTATGAAATTCTTGCTCATGAGAAATTCTCGCGAGCTATTTATCAATTAAGTGGTGATTGCATCCGTCTAATGCTTGAATTCGCCAATCGTGGCGCTGGTAAGAGGTCTCTATATCCTGATAACGTCAAAGATCCTAAATTCGCAAACTTAGAGATAGTCGCTGAAAAGTACACGGTAGAAAACTTTTTTGAAAATTATGAAGTGATAAATACGAAGAATGATAAATCTCGCTGGGGTGCCCGATTGAAAAGAAAAGAGAACGTTCCCGACGATAAGATACTCATGTTAGATATTGATTGGTACTCTGGCAAGAACAATGTCCCTCGCTATTCTAAAGATGAGAAGTGGTGTGTCTTCCCGCTATTTTTGAACGGACCTTACATCTCAGGTTCCCATGTACTCCCTGCGAATCTCGCAAATTATCATCCTTGGGTATTTAATTGGCCCGAGAAAGCACAAGAGGTACATTTTCTAATTTTTTTTCGCTTCGCAATGTTTCCTTCTTTTTATATCTACTAAGTTAGCGAAATTTTCAGATCATTAAATTGAGAAAGAGTTACGAAAGAAATCCAAAGCCAAGTACTTTGGCGATACTTCGCTCAATCACGGATGAAGTAAGAAATATTTTCTCTTGTTATTCACAATATTGTTGCCTCTGTTTCTTATCTTCATTCGTGTATGTAGGTTGGTGTTGAAGTTGCCGGCGAGGATGAAGCTTCAAAAGCTGCGAGAAACAAAAGAAAGGGTAAAGGCCCTCTTTACAAGAAAAAATCTGCTGCTCCGTCTTCTAAAAAACAAAAGACCCATTCTTCTTCTCGCACAAGTCCTCAATCTAGTAAAAGTTCTGATGAAAAAGACGATGATGTAGATACTTCTACCGCGAAGGAGGATCACCCAACTGAATCTCCTATGACGTTATTGTCTAATATCTTTTCAGACTCCATGCAGGGACTTGGAGATGATCACCTTTCTGGTATATGCGAAGCTCTCGCAAGTATATGTGATGTTTCTTTACTGGAGGGTAATGAGTCTCTTCAAGGGATCTCCAGATCATTGACCCCTAGTTTCTTGAATGCACTCAGTGCCTTGGTATGTCTATGTTTCTCTATTCCTTATAATTTTTAATTTTAGACCTTATATTAACAGCTTCTTCATCTTTCTTTATAGTCTGGAAGATCTTCCTTTGTTGTTGCCTCAGATCTTGAGAAGAGGCGTAACAACCTTGAAAAGAAAAACCTTCAACTTAAGGAGAAGAGCAAAGAACTAGAAGTTGAAGTTGTGACATCTCGCAAGAAGAATGAAAATGAGACTGCTGTTCTTCGCGAAAGAATTCAACAATTGGAAGCCGAATCTGCTACTCAAAAGAATAAAATTTCTACCCTTCAAAGTGCTAATCAACAACTTTATGGTACAAAACTCTTCTCTTTTCCTCGTTTTTATTTTGTCGTTTATTTTTCTTTGCCTGACTTATCATTTTCGCAGACATTTATAATCTTTCTGAAGAAGCCATCCTTCTCCATTCATTTCCTGAGCCTATGGATAATGATGCTCTTCTTGCTCATCTCAACGAATCTTTAAGTAGTTCGTCGAACAAAGTTAACTCTCTTTCAATAAATGAACTTCGAACCAAATTTCAATCTTTAGAAATTGAGCATAGATCTAGTTTAGGTTTAGCCAACCGATTTAAACGTTTATATCTTAGCTCCCACGAGAATAATAATATCCTAAGGAAGAAAATTAATAGCCTTATAGATGACAAGGATCGCATTGCTAATCAAGGTGCACAAGCATTAGCGAAATTCCAAAAAACTCTTCTTGGAGTCCAAATTGAACGAGATGAATCTCTTCGCCAAAATGCCATACTTAATGAGCGAGAAAATCAAATTCGTTCACTTCTTGTCATAAATAGTGATGATGAATTCGCTTGGGCTGCGAAAGTTCTAGATAATGCCAGAAATAACTTAGGTGTTAACGTCGGTCTTCATCTTGAGCATCTTGCCTTGGTTAAAGATATGATTTCGACGAGAGAAGGTTGTTAACTGTTCTTCTTTATTTTACCACTTCTTATTTGTGAAACTGCTATTAAGTTACTGACTCATTATCATACGTTCGCAGAATCTGAGAAGAGATATCAAACAAGGATTGAAGAACTTGAATCTGAAAAAGAACAACTCGCAAAGGACCTCTCTCTTTGCAACAACAAGTATTCCAGGTTGAAGAAGCAATTACAAACTACAATAGCGAATTTCAATAATGACGTTGTTCGTTTTCGCAATCAAACTATTGAGACAGTTTGTGATGACCATCGCATTCCTCTTTCTTCATATCCTTGTCTTCTTGATGAAGTTCCTGAAAATATGCCTTCCTCAGATGTCTCTGATAGTGATTCTAGCGAAGAAGAGGAGTCTGATAAAGATTCTGATGAAAAAGAAGAATGAACTGAGAGATAGCTCCATTTCCTTTTTCTCTTCTTGTGATACTTGTACATTTATCCTTCTAAACTTCTATTTTTGTAATCTCTTAGTGTAAATCTATCATATGAAAATAAATAACAAGTTTTTACTCTAATCATTCCCATACCTGCCTCTGTTATTTATTTTCACATGAGAGATTAAATCGATAACCTTTAAGTAATAATACTTCATAGTTTATGGCTCGCTGTTGCTAATTCTTCACAAATAAATGAAGAAATATAGCCATTTTCACAAGTTTATTTGGTTACTCAATTTCTTGTGTGATCTTATCTTCATTTATGTTGAAATTCATCATTGCGACAAGATCGCAGGAAGTCTTTACATTTTCATGTAATGACCCATTGATCTTGCCTTATCATTGCTCTTGTGTGGTCTTATTTTGCCTTCCTAGTTAAAGGTCTTATTTTGCCACCCCTCATTTTTGCATCAATATGACAGGTCTAAATATTCTCACGAACATAAAGTCTCATGACATTGCCGTCTTGCGACAAAATCGCAGGACGTCTTTACACTTTCATGTAACGACCCATTGATCTTGTCTTATCATTTCTTTAGTATTTTTGCCTCTGCAGGATATTTTTCTTGCGACAATATGACAGGCCTAAATATTCTTGCGAACGTAAAGCCCCATGACATTGTCGTCTTTGCGACGAAATCGCAGGACGTCTTTACGTTTTCATGTAAAGACCCATTGATCTCGTATTACCCTCGCGTTAGTATTATTGCCTCTTCAGGATCATCGCACAAATATGACAAGCCTAAATTTTCTTGCGAAAATAGAGCCTCGTGACATTTGCGTCTTAAGACACTTATCAGCTCCCTAATGGAGGGTGCTGCCCTTATCATCTCCCTGGTTGCCCCTTCAAGGAGGCGTACATCGGCCATACAAGACTAGCTCCTCCCATCCGGTCTTAACAACAACCGGTTGTTTTCGCAGCCTCTTATCCCTTATACCTATAGGGCTTATGGTTACGAGATCGCACCCTAAGTGGAGTTTTCTTCGGGCCGAGTGCGGCATGTGCCAAGACTTGCCAAGAATGGCCGAGACACTTCAAATGCCCCAGGCACTCTTGGCTCAACCGTGTACCTCGGCGCCTTGGTCATACACTGACTCCTTGGAAGAGACCCTCGGTCGTCCAACCAGGGTATAACCTTATATATATAGTTTGAAATCCAAGGTATCTCCCTCGGATGGGCTTTATTGACCCCAAATTTTCATGACTCAGGTTCCAGGGGCGGTGTAACCTTTTCCCTGAGCCATGTCAAGAGATACCCCCATATATGACGCACTTTAGGTCTTACATTTGCCTCTTACGAAATATCATTCGCGAACTAGGGTGTACGCCATAAAGGTTTGTCCCATTCACTCATTCTTTTATTTCTATCAATTCTGCGAACATTCATTGATTTTTGATTATTTCTTCTCATTATCTTTGTGAAATTATCACATAATCTTGCTTCATTTACTGTGATCTCGCTGTAATTATTTAACCAAACTTTCGTTATATTCATGAATCGCGAGACTTTCGCGTACTCCTTCCTTGATCATCATATTCTTTGTACTTTTGACATGCCTTTGTCACTCCAAACACCTTTTTTTTTTTTTTTTTTTTTACACAACTCTAAAATCAACTATTTATTTCTTACACTTCTTATTCCTGTTGCTCTTTGTTTCTTCATTTAAATTCCCTGATATTTCTTTCTCTATTGCGAGACCATCGCAATTTCCAATTGTTTTCAAGCATTGATTTCGCAATATATCTTCATCTCTCACTTCTATTGTGTCCACCATCAGTCTTTCTCTTCTTTGTTCTTCTTTGATATTCCGCTTCCAATTCTTCTTTTGAGTAGCCCTTTCCTCGCAAGATTCCACATCGACTTCATAGCATTTTAGTCCCTCAGCCCAATCTCCTTTTATAACTCCAACACCACTGGGATGAGGAAATTTGATGCACTGGTGGTAAGTTGATGATACACCCAAGATCTCATGTAACCATGGTCGCCCAATTAATGCATTATAGGGGGATTCCACATCGACTATGCAAAACAAGATTTCAGTTGATAATCCTTTCAATGGTATTCGCATACGAGTTTCTCCTTTAGGTTTATTGGCAGTGCCATTAAAACCATAAATCTTATAGGTTGAAGGTATCAAATCTTCGTCTTTCCCTCCCATAATCTTGTAAGTGTGGTAAAAAGGATGTTTCTGAGCTTCCGGTATCAATTAGGATTCTATTTATTGCCCATGAATTTTCTGCCCCATCATCTTCATCATCAACAGGTTTTGGGTTAATCTCCAATCTTACCACTAATGGACTGTCATGCATCTCGCCACCTTCAGGTACTTCTTCTGCGGTAAAAGAAATAATCTGCGCTTGCCATTCTTTCAGTGGCGATGTCTTCGCGATGTTCATTACTTCTCTATTGTCAACATCTCTTGCGAAAACCCTACTGAGAACACTATCATGAAAATCTTCAATTGTCCTGTACGAATGTACGATAGAGTTGCAAAACAAGTTTTTGGCCTTCGCTCCAACTTCTATTACAAACGTTTCTTTCCATTTTGTTGTATTTACTCTGTGAATTTCTGGAGGTGTTGGTAATGGTTGAGTCTTCTCTTCACCTTTTAAGAAATGATTTAGCTTCCCTTGATCTATCATTCGGAGGATGATTCTTTTTATATTCCTACAATCATTCGTTAGGTGTCCATGAAAATGGTGATATGAACAGAATTCATGACTTCTGTCACCTGGAGGTGGTTCATTCCCCATGTTCCATGGTGCAGGTATGTTCTCCATCAGGAGTATTGCTTCCCATATTTTCTCCACGCTAGCGTTTAGTGGAGGCATCTTGATTTCTTCCCATACGACTCTATGACCTCGCTGCCCTCTATAATAATTCTGCCTCTGGCCTCCATGAGTCTCTTGCGGATTATGCCTCTGACCTCCATAGGTTTCTTGCGGCTGATCAAGCCTTTGAATTTTATTATTTCCGTCACGGTTGTAGAAATTTCTTTCTCTTTCAAATTCTTCCTGATCGCGACTTCCCATGGCTACCAACTTTTGCTGACCATCATCTGGTATCCTCATTCTTTGTTGACCTTGCGAGGTACTCGCCATAGTGTTTATCAATTTGGGTAACAAACTTGCATTCGCAGCTCCTGAACTTGTATTCGCGACAGGGTATGATTCCATCTCATTTTGCTTTTCCTCTAGAGCAATATACTCCTCCTGAAGCTCTCGTAACTCAGTCATTGTGATTGTATTCTTGACTCTAAAAATTTGAATATATAACAGATTTGTCGTGAACATAGCATTAATGAATGATAAGATGAGATATCTCTCCTCCACGCGGCCAGCCATTTCGCTACACATTGTCTTCCATCTCACAGTTAGATGCTTCAAACTTTCACCAACCCTTTGTTTTAACCCAAATACATCTTCAATACCTGGTCGCGAGGAATTATTACTCATATATGCACCTAAAAATATAGCCTGCAAGTGATTGAAAGATGTTATTGTATTCTTTGGTAGCCCTTCAAACCATTTCAAAGCTTCTCCTGTCAGACTTGATGCAAAATATTTGCACAATATAGCATCATTATTCTCCCATTGTAGCATACATCTCATATAAGCTTTGATATCTTTGTATCGCGCAAGTTGTTCCATCAAAAATCTTTGGTTAATGTCGGTAAGTTGCACTTCGGTGGTAATCCTCCTAATTGTATCTCTTGTGTGAATGGAGTTTTCGCAGCTTCTTCTATGGCTTCATCCAACTGTCTCTTTCCTCCTCCCCTTTTATTGTTCATCATTCCTCTCATTTCTGCCAATTCTCTCAAAATTTGTTCATTTACATCAGAATTTGAATCCATTGGTCTTTTTAGTTCCGCTTCTCTTCTTCTTCGTTCATGTCTACTTTAACTTTCTTGTTCATCATTATCTTCTCGTCTTTCTCTGCGATCTTCTCCTTCATTTCTTTCGCGAATTCGCACACCATCATATCTATCAATTTCTCTTCTTTGTTGCCTATCATCTCTCCTTTGTGCTCTTTCATATTCTTCATTGATATTATCATTGTTGTGATTTTGTTCTCGCCTTCTTTCTCGATTATCATGATTATTCTGGCGAATTGCCTCTTCTAACTCATGTTCTTCCATTTCTGCTCTCAATCTTTCTCTCTTGCGAGCTAGACGTGCTTGCTCAGCATAATGTCTTTCAATTTCATCCTTAATTTCTTTTTGCTTCCTTTGTGCTTCTCTCCCATGTAATATTCTTCTTCCTTCTTCTTGATTTTCTTCATCAATTGGATTATTCCGCTCCTGACGCTGCCTATTTCCTTGGTTTCCACCATTCTGCTCATTTTGAAGAGTCTCGGGACGTGGGATATAACGATCTTCCATCATTTCTCTTCTCGCAATGTTCTGTGCCTCGATTTTGCGCTTCTTCTTGGTTTTCTTCATCAGCATTTTCTGTAGGTAAAATTCTCCTTCTTTCCTCTCTAACTGATCTTGAGCTTGACCTTGTAGTACTTCTCGACCTTCTGTTTTGTAATGTCATGTTTTCCATCCTCAATTCATGATTACGTCTTGTTAAATTTGCACGTTCCTCAGCTTCTAATCGCCTTTCTTCATGTATTGTTTGTCTCAACGCCTCTAATGCTGCGATTTCTTCATTTCCATGAATTATTTCTCCAGTCTCTTCTCGGTTTCTCTCCTCTTGTCCATTGTTTTCCAATTGTTGTTCTTCTCCCCTTTCTTCCTGAGTCGATCTCCAAGTATGCACGCTTACTCTATCATAATCCACAGTTCTATTTGCTACTGGTTGAATTGGTGATTGAATTTGATTTTATTCATTATTCCTTATGTTCATTCTGGAGGATTCTCCCATTTTATTTCTCCATTCTCCGGCAATTCTCCTACTCCTTCTAATAGTTGTTGTTTTCTCGGATGCATTTCTTCTTCTAGCCATTTCTTAATTTTGGTAAACTGTTGAAAATTATAAGAAATTCCTTCTACCACTCCAATTTTTTTCAAATCACAATGTCAATCCTTACTCAAACAGCCCTTTCTAGCGCCAATATGTAGTTGCAGGAAATCCTACACTACACCCCTCACAATAATCCACACAACTAAGACATTTGAAGATGAACAATAATGATTTTATTGATTAATTCCTTGAATGTTTATAAGATAAAATAGAAAAAGAGCTAAAGAAATTACAATCACCACCAACTTTCTCTCTCCTAATGACTTGTCTAACACTCGGAAAAAGATCTCCCCTACAACAGGCTTATTCGACCCTTTATATAGGGTAGTACACAATGGATGACAGCTAAGTTGTCCTTTATTTTCGGGAATGACTTGCGAAATATCGCAAGTGTACAAGTATACAATCTCGCGACACTCCTAAACTTTGCTAGATCTTCACATCTTTCTCGTGTTTTGGCTGTCGTCATTCATTGCGTCATTTATATTACTTTTCTGCGACGCCTTCCCGATGCTGTCGTTACTAATCTCGCGAGATATTGATGTTGCGATATTCTGATCCTACAAAGGTAGCATGCCCATGTCACCATGTTGCTCGTGTCTGAATTCTGAGAATTTTGATACTTTCTGACACGCGTTCGAGCAATGTCTTGGATTTTCAGAAGAGTTTGATCTTGACTGAAACTCTCAATTTTGCTCGAATGAGCAAGTAGGGCATTGCTCGTGCGGTCGATATTTTAATAATATATTAAAATAATAATATTTTAATATTTACGTGAAAAGCCTAGTCGGTTATGTGACCATTTGACTTTCTGGCTTGAACAATATTGGTGGAATATTGAAAAAATTAGGTTTTTACTCAAACGAATGAGTTTCCTGAGATGAGAGAAGGAATAATAATAAAATAAGGGATTAGAGAAGTGTGGGACTGGCCACGGCTAGGGCATGGCCGGCCGTCTAGTAGGCCCGGTCCCGTGACACTTCTCCTTATTTTATATTATTTTTCATCGTGTGAGGAAATATGGAGAAATTAGGAGTTTCGCTCAAACGAGGGAATTTGCTCGAATGAAGGAGTTTTCATGAGATTAGAGAAAATAATAAAATAAGAGAAAATAAAAGGGAGAGGCGTGGGACCGGCCACGGCGGCATGACCGGCCGGCCGGTGGGCCCGGTCCCCTTATACGCCTCTTTATTATTATTTTTTCTTCTCTATTTTGCATAGGTTTCCTCGTTCGTCCATATTTTTGAATGCTCGTTCGTGCATTTGGGTGCTCGTTTGTGCATTATTATTATTAAGTACACTCGCACCATTTTCTCAGGGTATACTCGGTAGTGGCCCAGATACACGTAGGTTGAATATTTGTTACTAACCCATGGAATTCTACTGACAAAAGCCATGAATTGAAGTAACGAAATATTATGATTAACGTAGAATTCTTTCTAGGAGTTCAATTGATGAATTTTGCGACTAGAAACAATTAATTGATTAATTGATGGCTCTATACTAGCAGGCAAGTTATCTAGGAGCGTTATGATTATTCGAGAATTGAGCGATATGAGCTAATTGAAGCGTCATACTTATTCTGTATAGTCAGGGAAAACATTGTTACATCCTGAAGAAGTTATCGCTCTATACTAGCAGGCAAGTTGTCTAGGAGACGTCCAATCATTAAGATTCTATACATATGTCTTTTATATAGTCAGGGAAAACATTGTTACATCCTGAGGACGTTATCGCTCTATACTAGCAGGCAAGCTGTCTAGGAGCCGTCCAATCATTTTTGATTCTATATAAAAGTGATTATTGAAATTGTTCAGTATTGATGAAATATGCAGTGGTCTCAATTGAGAGACTGCATGTTCATGTATGCTATAAGAGGCACTACACTCAGTCAGAGGTTCTTACGGATGATCTGAGAGGCAATACACTCAGTCAGAGATCATCGTGGCATGATCTTTTATGCTTAAACGAGAGACATGAGTCTTAATACTCGTCTGATTACTGGATCAGGAATATGTAAGGTTATGATTTTACGATTTTAGCCTTTGTCAAAAATCCACCATCAACATTAAGTCCCCTGCTTAGTGAGGGACAGTCATGTTCCTCAGTCAACACTGGATGGTGATTATTAACCATAGACGAAATAATTAATTGAACTTAGTCGTAAAAATAATGTTACCGAATTTTCGATTCGCTCCAATAATGTCGCGTATGAGCGAGCCACTGCTTGAATGAAGGTTCCAGTAGCATGATGAAGCATCGTCTGGAGAGCATAAATTGGTTTGGCACCGCTGATTTGGGTGGTGGAACGTTCAATCTTGGTCGGCTTAGCATACGGGTTTTAAGAAATCCTTGTGGAATTAGGTTTTAAGAAATAAAATTGTTATAAAAGGGAAGAAACACCTTTTTTTTATTGTTTCTCCAACGACCGACCACCCTTCCCTTTCATCTCTTCACGTCCGAGCAACAGAGGAGAGGAGGAGAAATTTTCATCGAAGATCATCGCCGCCGACCAAGGTAAGATTATTTTTTTTTCTCAAAAGTTTGTAATTTTTTCATGGGTTGTTCATGTTAAAAAAATTATATATGCATATACATATACATATATGTGGAAGTGAGTTTTTCACAAAAACCCTTGTTTTAGGAACAAACGTTCGTTCGTTCGTTAGTTTAAGAAACGAACAATATCCCTAACTTAGGAGAGATTTTTTTTCTTTTTGAAATAGACCTGTGTCTAGTGATAAAAATTTTGTTAATGAGCTTTCATGAAAACCAAAATTTTATTTTGATGTGAAAATTTTCACAAGATTGGAATAAACCCTCGTTTCAAAAGACAAATGCTCCTACGAGGGAATTTTTTTTATTATTATTATCAAAAATACGTGACATATTCGCGATTTTTTTTTATTTGCGTAAGTTTGCTCACGTAATTTTTTTTAAAGAAATACGTGAGTAATTCACGTTTTATATATATAATTTTTTTTTGAAAATCAAAAATTGATTTTTAATAATCACTAAAAGTAGACAATTATTTGTGATGAAATACAGTCTTGGCGTGAGCTTTCACAATTCGATAGTGGTTATTCACACAACAAAAAATTAATGGATGTTCACATAGTGAAAACTATGTTCACGTTTTTATGAAAAATCAAGTTTTGATTTTCTGAATAATGAGTTTTGCTCGTGTTTGCAAGTTCGAAGAAACGAGCAAGTTTTGAAGTATTAACTCTTGTATCACAATCACTACTGTTAGTGGAATCGTAAACAAGTAAGAGTTAAAAAGTTACAATTTTGTAGACGCTGATGTGAGCATCCTTATTATCTCGTTGTGCTTTAATTCCACTACTTTGATGAAACTTGCACGTACGAATCGCATACTGAAATAGAGATGTTGTATGGATGTCACATCTACTTTGCAGAGATATCGAACAATGGCTATGAGACTCCTTTAATTGACGAAGAGGAAGAAGCCGTGACTAAGAGCACTCCAAACACGGATGATGCTGCTTCAATCCATGAAGAGGAAGAATCGGTGATCAAGAATACTCCAACTGCGAATGATGATTTTTTTGTAGTTCAATATAGACCCGAAAAACGTCTTCTAGGCTCTTTATTTCGTCTTCTTGTCAATCCCAGGGACATTGCTCAGAAGAAATTAGTATCTCCTCGAGTGATAATTTGATTTTGTATGCAAGGAGGACACTATTCTGCTTCACTTATTTATACAGTTTAAGCTTTCTCGAAGACCTTTAGCAAAATTTTCTGGATGGGCGAGACATATGCTGGGTTACAATCATGTTCGAGCTATGTTGGATCAGGCACAAGTGACAAGGGATATCCAAGCAGTTGGAGACTTGTTTATTTATCACGATGTGAGAGGTGTAGTATGTTAGAGCACTGCTCGGTCGAACTCGCAAGCGTTGCTATATCAAGCTTGTTTGTCAAGTTTAGTTGCCAAAACTATAAGTCTCGATTTCTAGTCTACTTAGTAACTGTAGTTGAGCTCTAAACTCCACGACGTTCATCATGAAAAGACGAAGAACTACTCAAGGAACTGGTGGAACTTCATCGAAAAAAAGGTATGTGGAGACTTGAACTTATCTATCACTCAAAAGTTTATCTATTCTATCTCCTATCTTGAGACAAAAGTCGTATAGCTATACAGACTTCGATTATACACATTTGCTATTTCGAGCAGAGTTTATCTCGCTTATATATTTCTAGAAGTATGTGTTGGTAAGCTTTCGCTTTGGCCAAGTTCATCTTTACTCGTGACGAAAGTCATGTTGCTTATTTCAATAACTTGAAAATCTCTTTGATGAAAAATAGTTTGTGAATCACAACTATATAACATCCTCTAAGAAAGTTTCAATGATTGAAATAAGAGTTTAGAACATGTAACCATTTTTGGATATAAGCATAGTGTGTTCTATCATTTGTGTAAAAGTCTAAAACAGGGAACCCAAAGTATGCATACTTGTACGCGTACTGGCGATTATTGGAAATTCGGGTGAGTATGCGTACACGTACGCGTACTGGCGGAAAGTTCACGTCCGTGAATTTTTGCTGGAGTTTGAAAGTGAAAAACAAACTCAATCTGGTTACTTAAGTACGCGTACCTGTTTGCATACTTAGGTAGGTTACTTTCTAAAATCATTTTTTTCATGAACTAAAACATTTATATAATAAGGAATGCATCTTTGCAAACCGTGGCTATAATGTTCATGAATCGATTCGAGTGAGTGAAAACCGATTTTGCTTCGATTGTGTCTTGTATACTTCTATGAGATCTAAGCAATTGAACAACTCTCTAACTAGTTCATTTGAGTCATTTGAACTAGTTATGGTGAAGATGAATAAGGTTGATATGAAAGTGCTCATATTGATAACCATTGGTTAAACATTGTTGAACCAACTAAGTGTACACATTTAGGCACGGTTACTCAAACCTAAATGAAGTTACATTTCATTTGTGTATAACAAGCTAAGTTCGATCAAACGGTTGAAAGATATTAGCTTGAATCTAATCAGGTTTTCGTCTAACGGTGAATATTGAATGCGTTGTTACCAAGGTAACTTAGATTGCAAACCCTGATTTGAAATCTATATAAAGGAGAGCTCTAGCAACTGGGAAACCCAATCCCCACACCTTCTTTGTGATACTAGTTGTATAATCTAGAGTCGATTTTCCTTTAACCTTTAGTTTTTCACGAAACCATATAGGTTAACGACTTAAAAACTTCATTGGGATTGTGAAGCCAGACCCAACTATTTTCTCTGTAGTTGCGTGATCTGATCTTGTTGTTTCTATCATGATTGAGTGCAATCGTAAGATTGGATTGAGATTTATATCTCCGATAGGCAAGATAGAAAAGTAGTCACAAACACCTTCGTCTCATCGTCTGTGATTCCACAATATCTTGTTTCGCTAGTCGATTAAGATTATTTTGAGGTGATTGATATTTCTAGGTTGTTCTTCGGGAATATAAGTCTTGTATATCAATTGGTTCCTGTTCACCTTGATTTATCAAAAGACGGAACATAGCTCGTAGGTATTTCTGTGGGAGACAGATTTATCTATTCCTGTAGACTTTTCTGTGTGTGACAAATTTGTTTATTAAAGTCTTTGACATTGGGTCGTAGAAACTCTTAGTTGTGGGTGAGATCAACTAAGGAATCAAGTGCGTAGTATCCTGCTGGGATCAGAGACGTAAGAAGCGCGACTGTACCTTGAATCAGTGTGAGATTGATAGGGTTCAACTAAAGTCCATACCGAAGTTAGTTTGTAGTAGGCTAGTGTCTGTAGCGGCTTAATACAGTGTGGTGTTCAATCTGGACTAGGTCCCGGGGTTTTTCTGCATTTGCGGTTTCCTCGTTAACAAAACTTCTGGTGTCTGTGTTATTTTTTTTCTGCATTATACTTTGCTATATAATTGAAATATCACAGGTTGTGTGTTGAATCGATCATTTGGTAAATCCAACCTTTGGTTGTTGATTGAAACTGATTGATCCTTGAACATTGGTCTTTGGTACCGTTCAAGTTTTTCGCTCTTACATTCAACCGGGCTCGCAAATTATTATTTGTTTGATTGTGGATTGAATTGAGAGATTGAGATATAACTCTTTGATATACTTTTCTTAAGATTGAGTCTGACTGTCTAGTTGTGAAAAGACGAGGGTGCCCAAATATACTTCAATCTAAAACTTTTCCACCTATAAGTCCTTTCTCCGAAAGTGATTGTCTATAGACTGAGTCGAGACAATACAACTAATCGGTTCACACTTTGTGTGATCGTCTATGGATACGAGATCGAGAGAATACAATAACGAAGTATGTTTACTTGATAAGAGGTTCAAACTTAACCAAACACAATAGGATTACTATCAAGTAAATAGGAATTAACGTTTGTGTATTTTACTTCTAATTATAATAAAAACAATTATAATTGCATAAAGATGTTGGGATGTTGGGAGTAAGTTCCGACATGATCTTGTTCGGGATGTGGTTGTAGACAATTGTTACAAAGCTAATGTGCCTGCGCGCAAGGAAGTCTCTCTTGGTATTCTTTCAGACGATGACAAGGATTTGAAGCCTGCTGACATTCTTGTTCTCAACTGGGAGAATGGTCGAGATGTTTGCATGGATGTCACAGTGGTTTCGCCCTTTGCTGGTGATGGCATCCGCTCTTTTGCTCCAGGAAAAGCTATATCTAGTGCGATCTCTCGCAAGCGCACTAAATACATGGGCAAGTGCACTTCACTTGGTTATGGTCTAGGAGTTCTAGCATGTTCCACTTTAGGAGAACTTGGTGAAGATACTTTGTTTTTTTAAGCGCCTAAAGAACTGTTTAGTCTCAGAATGACGCTGGTAGTGGTTTGGGTAGTTTCATTTTTCATAGATTAGGTATCGCTATTCAAAGAGGAGTTGGAGCCCAGCTTGTGGCCAGGCTACCAACTAAAAGCTCTGTATGAGTTTCTCATTATATTTAATTAACAAACCTAAATTGCATAAATAGAAAAGTAAAAGACACATCAATATTTTGTTAACGAGGAAACCGCAAATGCAGAAAAACCCCGGGACCTTGTCCATAATTGAATACTGTCAGGATTAAGCCGTTATACAAAATCAAACCAACTTCGTATAGTTGAGACCAAGCAACTTCGATGGCTCAAACTACTTATGGTGGAAAATTGCTATGCGTGCTTTTCTTCAAGCTCGTGATTTTCAAACATGGGTACGTGTTGTTAATGGCTATGATCCTCCGGTAGATATAGTCCAGAAGAAATTCTTGCTGCAAAGCATAATTCTAACGGCTTAAATGTTATCATTCATGCCATTACCCCAGATCTTCAGCATCATGTGACTATGTGCACTAAGTCTAAAGAAGCCTGGGATATCTTAGAAACCGTATTTGAAGGGAATACCAGTGAGAAATAAGCTAGGCTTCAAATCCTAAATTCTGATTGGGAAAACCTTCGTATGGTAGATGAAGAAACGTTTGATAAGTTTAATCACAAAGTGTCTGAAATTGTTAATGCATCTTTTTCATTGGGTAAGACTATTCCTGAAAAGGACATTGTGATGAAAATTCTCAGATCGTTGCCATCTAGATACAATTCTACGAAGCATGCCATCATTGAAGGAAATAATCTCGCAACGCTTTCCAGAAATACTCTGGTTGGGAAGCTAAAGATCTTTGATCACGAGCATACGTCCAAGTCTGGCAAGGATGTTGCTTTCAAAGCACTAAAGAACACTAAATTACTTTATAAAAGTAAAAGTGTTTATATCTGTGAAGATGATCTTTCTGGGGCTGATTCATCAGATGAAGATCTTGACAAGTCAGCCTCGTTGATCACAAGACAGTTTAGGGATCTTCTTTTGAAGAGAAGTAAACGGTTTTCTAGAGATAAATCCAAGTCGTCAGATAAACCTCATAATCGTGTACCTCCTAAAAATATGGATACTTATGAAACTGATGACGAGATATGCCTCAGTGCTTTAAGTGTAAAGGCTTTGTTCATTTTGCAAATGGGTGTCCAAATCGAAAGAAATACACTGGGAACAAAGGTCTTGCTGCAACTCTTGATGAAATGTCTGATAGCTATGATTCTAATAAAGACGAGAAATCAAGCGTTGTACTTCTTTGTGAAAATATTGATTTTGATAACTGTAGCAATACACACATCAATCTTGATATTCTTTCAGGAGAAAACTCAACCAATCTGGAAGATAAAATTTACCCCTTCTTTGGAAACTCTGTGTATGATGTTTCAGGTTCCTCTATGTGTCTAGCTGCTTGCACATCTCGGATGCCTGAATTATACTCAAGATTAACATGCTCATATTGTTCACTCAAAGGTCATGAACTATTAAAGTGTTACAAGTACAAACACAAATTGAGACATGTCAACAAACTTCAACGAAGAGCAAATCGATTAGCAAACAAGCTTAAACTTGCTCAGAAGACTGCTGAGGTATGTAAGATTTTATCTTCGTCTAAGAAGTTAGTTTCCAAGGACAAAACAAGACCATTAGAGAAGAAAATATGGTCAAATCGTTTTGATAGACAGAGGTCTATGGATTCCTCTCAAGAGGAACATGGTGGACAAATTATTGTTCACCGCAACACAACTTGATTGTGTTGATTTGTAAATCTTGTCTCATGTGCCTGATCAAAAGAGACAAGATTGTGTACCTCTCAGGCTTTAGGAAAAGTTTGTTTTCTTCTTTTCTTAGTTTTGTTTTTTTGGAATTTCCTGTCTATCAATAAAGGAGGGTCATTCTCGACAATTCTACTCTCTTTAGGGTTCAGAATTGTACGTGCACGAACCTGTTAAAGGTTAACCCTACATTCCTTTTTCCTTCCATAAAACTTCTTTTATCTTAAGACCACTTGATGAGATTGTGATTTCCTCTCACAAACCCATACGTTTATGGATACTCCAAGCATCATGTCTTCTGATGGAAAATATGTTAATATGATTGTCAAGCTATCAATCATGAAGGAAAAAGAGAAATCTCCATTAGCTCCGACATTGAAAAGAAAAAGAAGGAATGTGAGGAAGCCTAGAGTTGTTCCTTCAAATTCTCAGAAGTTTTCTGATGTTCTTGAAGTGTTGAAGGAGACGCAAAAGGAGATTCAACAAATAAAGGCTTTTGTGTTTAAGACTCATGAGATTCAGAAGGCCCTGGTTCGATGACCGGTTGTCAGCCGACACAAATATAATTACACTTTCTTACTACTCAAAATATAAATATAGCAAGGGCAAGAAAGGATCGATCCCACAGAGAGGTCTAGGTTGTCAAATTGTTATGGTTTCCTATATAAAACACCCGGAAGAATTTCTGATTGTGTAAATAAAAATAAACAAAAAGCAAATAAAGTACGCAAATCAAGGATGTGAAAGTATTGGTTACGGATTTCGTTTTCATTCACAAACATGGTTTCACCACAATAACTAGAATTGATATTTTAATCTCAACTTTTATCAAAGACCCTAGAATACCTTGATCGCAAGAATATCCCGCAAACCTCCTCATGTCATCAACAAACACATTAAAAGATGCGAATATGAATTCTACCTAAAGGAACAACCTAACATGTAGAAGCACTAATCAAGTTTAATTCCCTAGATGCGTTAAGTTCTATGAAATCAGGCCAATCAAAGCAATCGAACGTGGAAAGCGCACTAATCCGATTTAACAAAGGTTATAACTCACATATGATCATAAGAATATATCACTACAAACTATAATCATATTTATGCTACTTGCAATCCGGAATTATCACTTTTGCGTATAATAACCCTAATCTAGCAATAGAGATGAAAGCAAACTCAATCGACTCGCGACTCGACTAACAAGCATTCAAATCATGTAACAATATTCATGGTGAATCATAAACGATAATATGAGAGAAAACTAATTTATTGCACAAAAACTCATGTTTGGAAATTCAACTTATTCCATAACCAATAATAAAAACTCTAGCTCATATTCATGGAGTTCATAACAAGAAGAAATAGAAGTTTCATGTTTCTAAACCCTAGAACAAAAGTAGAGGCCAAAAAGAATAATAAAAAGATAGATGATATGTGTTTTGAGAAAAGTCTTCTCTTTTATAGCTCCACTCCTTCCAAAATTAGGTTTTGTCTTCAAAGTCCATTAGTTAGAAGTCCACCAAGCCCACAAGTGAGAGAAACCCGTGTAGAAATTCTGTCCCAAAAACGCTCGCCGGAAAATCGGGATCACGGCCGGAAATCGGCCGGAAGTTGGCCGGAAATATATCTCAGGTGGCCGGCAAAGTCCACCCGGCCACCGGTCAAACATAACAGTCCACCGTTAAGACTGACGGTTAAGTTAACGGTCATTAACGGCGCACTGGGTCAAACTCTAGTCAGACTTGAGTTAAGACCGAGTTAGCTACCCGACTCGGCTGAATGGTCCTTTTTACACAGCAGTTGCAGAAGCCAAAGTTGTGTTGCGCCAGGTTGGCCCTTCACTAGTATAAATCCAGCCATGATGGCTGTGTCTCTTCACAACTGCAACTTCATCTTTTGCACATCCCACTTCAGTTCCATTCAACACCAACTAAGCCTCATTCAAAACAATACCAACAACAGCTCCAACTCTTCCTCCTCATTGCAATTCCCATGTTCTGTAGCTTCTGTTGAGCACAAACCCCACTATCCTTAACTTAATCTCAGCTGCACAAATACCATATCAGTTCCTTGCATTCTCTGTAACTGTAACCTAAGCACTTAACCCAGCACTTCCACCTCGCCTGTAGCCACAAACACCACCAGTTTTCAGTTCAAATCATTACTTCTCTTTGCCGCTAAAGCCTGCTACCAACTCCTTGTCCTGACATCACCAATACAAAGCCATCAGTTGCGCACCAGGTCCATCTTCTCTGCGGTACAACTGCACTTCATTCCGTTGCTTTATATCCTCCACTGCAAACTCAGGCATCACATGAACCTTCTCTGCAACTCCACCTAGAATCATCATTCTGCTCCACATTTCTCGCAAGTAACGAACTGCAGCTTCCATCTTTGCTCAGCTTTTGCCCCTGCAATACACAGATGCAATACCCTTTTTAGCTCATTATTATTGCTCCATTCATGCACATTTCATCCATCACTGCAATTTCAGTGCACTCGACTAAAGTCCCTGGCTTCAAACATATCAACACAACTGCAATTCATACACAAACCCATTGCAGTCACCCATTCAGCCAATGCCAAGTTGTCTAGCTGCTTCCATTGCACCTTGCAATTTCATGACCTGAACATCCCCAACTCTTGGCCATTTCCTAACCACCTCCTCTTATCCATCAGCACCAGTATCATTACAAGCTCCTGATCATTCATCTACTTGCATCTCTATGGCATCACCATCTGTAACACTATAACATACAACCCAAATCCATCTGCTTTCCACTCACGATTAATCGGCACCGGTTCATTTCGATCTCTCCATCCAGACCCATTAAATCGATGTCAACCCATCTTGCAGTTTCTCAAGCACAATTCTTGCTCACTTCTTGGCTCAATGCAAACACCATCCAATCACCTCACCAGCTGCAACCAATTCCCTGGCACAGCACAAACTTCCACCATTTGCAACAGCTGACACCATTAGACTTCCTTACTCTGAATTCAAGCTTCTGCCATCAACTTATCACCACTTCAACTCTAGCTCTGCACCAGCCACTACCATCAGCACCTGTACATCTCAAGACCAAAATCCCCAATGTAACCATTCTGCCAGAACCACCACAACAGCTGCACCTCAATTCCTGTAGCTTCATGGCTGCAATGCCATGCCAGCGCCAAGCATTCTCTGTACATCTTGAGCACCATTAACAGCTCCTGTAATCTTCATCTGCAAGAGCAGATCCACCAGCAGAACTCCCTTTAGCCATTTCAATTCAGCTTCATCACCATTTAACTTGCAGACTTCAAACGTGCTCTCACTTCTCCATCTGAGTTGTCAACCTAAACCAAATTACAGCAGAGACCCCTTTCAGAATCGATCAACTCAATCTCAAAAACCCATCAGAACCACCATGAATCACTTAGGAGAAACCCTAATTCTTTCCTGTAATTTTCTCCTTGTTCTTCAATCATCACAGATTCAAATCAAACCTCGTCACTCAGCACCAGATACCCATGGTAAACATCGACTCCAACTGATACCAAATCAATTTCAGTTCTTCACCTCTTCTCTGGATCTGAAGCCTCAGGGAACCCTAATTTTGGGGAAGAATAGAAAGGGTTAATTCAAATCCCTAATCTTCTCATTTACTTTTCGGTCTGAACCTCGATATCAGCTTGAAACTTTGCCCGGTTCGAACTCTGAATTCTTCAATCGCCATCACTCCTCACCTCCGATGTCGCAACATCATCTCTTCCTTTCTTGAATCGACAATACCCATGACCAATTCCACATGAGTTTCATCCATACTATCTACACAATCACCAGCACCAACTCTTGCTTCTTCTGTATCTTCGCCTCCATCTCTGTCACTAATTCAAACCATCAATCCCAGATTCATTTCTCAAACTCTCCTTTACAGCAGCCATGTTTCTCTGAATTTGAGGTCGAGTGTAATGAAACTCGATTTAGAGTTGTAGGAAATGAAAGTGATAATGACACCCGGTCACCCCTGATAAGGGCTGCTCAACTGGTACCCCTTAACCTCTGCTAATCTGTATTTAGTACTCCTCCAAGAAGAGTTGCCCCTTAACCATTACCGGGCTTGGATAATGTTTGCTCGTTCACGAACCTCAAGCACTATAATGAATCCATGTACGAAATACCCGTACAGTGCCGATTCTCGGTGTGTTATACTAGCCCGAGCCCTCTCGGTGTGTTATACTAGCCCGATTGAGCCCCTCTCGGTGTGTTATACTAGCCCGATTGAGCATCCAGGACTTGGGTATCGGTCTCCGGGATATGATCTCGATCATGATCATGCAACTCCACAAGCATGATTGGATGACCACAGATCAATTCCATCACCCCGAAAGGTATGGAATACACACGGCCTTAGCTTGCCAAATATGATTCGAGCGCGGTCATCCAACTCCACAAGCATGATTGGATGACTACAGATCAATTCCATCACCCCAAGCGGTATGGAATACACACGCCGACCGCATGGTCGACCATTGGCCTTTGCTTGCCAAGAAACCGTCCATACCAAGCATTATGGACGGAAAACCCTAAATTAGGGTTTGCGGCATATTACATGTGTCGCAAAACGGTCTCAACCGTCCATCTTCGCAGCATAGATGGAGGGTGCGGATGTAGACTCAAAGGGCCCGAGCATGTCAACATGATCACCGCGTGACCGATCACACACTTGACCAATCGGTCAAAGCCAACCATGGTTGGTTACAAGAAATTCGTCCGCCCAAAAGAGCATGGTCGCGCGGCTTTGAAAGCTAAAATTAGGTTTCAAGTCATCACGCGCGTCCATCTTCTCCGACGAATGGAGGGTCATGGATTGATTAACCAAGGCCGGTCATACCAGCATGACCACCGTGGGCCCATCTACCTCCTCTTGCGGTCGGCCAAGGCACATCATTCCCGGCCAACCCAAAACGCACGCCCAAACTCGTACGGTTACACTCCCAAATCCTAAACTGATCTCGACCGCTCAACTTCTTAGGATGATTTGAATGGCTTAGATCACGTTTTCATGGGATAATCAGGTATAGGTGTGAACATCAACCTACCACCTACACGGTGGTATGATCGACCAAGACCGACCAAGATGGGTCGTCTTGGTGCGCGCCCCAAACTTGGGATGACACGCGGTTATCAATTCCTTTGCGGTAAGAGATTTCGCCGCAAACCGATCTCAACCACTCCTCTTGACGGTCAAATTGAGTGGCCTAGATTGCATCTTCATGAGACGGTGAGACATGGACGTGTACACCATCATGCCGTCAACACGCATGTATGGTCGGCCCTCTACAAAATCCTTCCCATGCTTGGTTTCGACCAAGGTGAAGAGTGATGCTTGCGCACCTCTTTAAAAACCCCGATTTCATCAACGGCCGAGATGAGTGTCTCAAACATCATCTCATCCGTCCGACTTCACCCGGCTTGGTTATACAACCCTGGTCGGGAGTTATTTGGTTAGTGAGGAGTCATTACCCATCACTTTACCACACCGTAATGCAAAGACCTACACATAAAATACACACGATACTTCACAAGTATCGACTTTCGAATAACGCAGTTATTCAATTCAAGATTACATGCTATCTTCCGTGGATCCACGATCCACATTCCGACATCAATCATGTCACAAATCGGGGGATACATACTTGGGGTATTGGTCTGGCGGTTTACGGCGTGCGGCGTGCAACGCGCCATTACAAGAACGTGTTAGGAAGTCATGGACGGTTAGAGATGAATCGGAGAAGTGGGCAAGACCGGTCGTATGCTACCGACACACAACTCCACCACTCCATCATTCCACTACCTCCACTTCCCACGAGAAACGTGAATGAGGCTCAATGACTTGTATAAATAGGTTCTCCGCCCTATTTCAAAAGACAAGACAAGAGGGGAGAACAACACAAGTTCAATCGACGAAACCAAGTGTTAATACAAAAACGTATTCAAACACTCGTAGCACTCGCTTGCATCAACCGTAAGCTTGCTCATCTTTCGTTACAAGTCATAAGCAAGCCAACACCTTCACAATCTCAACACCTTCTTCGCTTCCCTCCCTAAGATCAACCCCATCTCCTTCACTTTGTGACCGAAACAAGTCTGGAACGGCCATTTCTTGGTTTAGGCCGGACTTGCACAGATTGATCTCTCGAATCTACAAGCACTCACCGCGCAGTGCATTTGTTGAAGGTTTAGATTCATTCCTCATCCACACCCCAAATTACCAAATTCAGCAGAGTAGTTTTCACCCATCAACAATTGGCGACCACAGTGGGAGGTTGATCTATCGGTTGCAAAAAATTGAATCCTCAATTTTTCGATTTTCATCTCGCGATGTATCCTCACCGAGGAGACCACGGGTGGTTCGAGATATCATGGGAAGTGTAGCGAGAATCTTTGGAGGATGTCTTGGCAAATCAAGCTGGTATCACCAGAAGGCAGAGCGAGACATTTCGCCTTTTGAATGATATGGAAGCACAATTTCAAGAAGGGTCGACGGGCATCAACTCAGACAGTGCAAGAAACGGCGAATCCTTGTCCAGGAGTCACACCTTTACCAGTGGAGATGCAGAAAGAGCGCACAAACACAGGGGACTCAGGAGAGATGAACAACATGGTCCAGCTCACAACGAAGACTCGAAGCAACTCCGCGAGAGGAAAAGACTTGTCCGGTACCACAACGTCTACCGGATAAAGAAATGGAGCCACGACTTACGGATCCGTCTGGAAGATTATATCTCAAGACCCTTGTTGAAGTTGTGAAGAAATGCTTGAGGAAGGAGAGATCGATCAAGGAACACGTGAGTACGAGAGGATGGGAACGTTCAAATTCGGTCACTCAGCGGTGATATTACAACACCTCCCATCACGAGAGCAGAGCATTTGCAAATCCCGGCATCTCATCGGGTGTAACACCTCGTAGTCACCGAGCAACAACTTCCACTCCTTCATCGGGACGAAGAGCGGAGGGGACTTGATGGAAAAGGGGAAGTTCTTGTCAAGACTCAAACGGATATGGCCGCAACTCAAAAGAGGTACTCACTTTCCTAAAAACTTTAATCGATCGATTTCCACAAGAGCGCGACGTCCACTTTGGAGCCAACAAGGAACGCATGCAACGCACCCGGAGAAGGTACTTCAGCGGCGCGGACTTCTATGTACCCGATCAAAGAAGCGACACCATATATGAGCGGTCTTGTCATGGAGACTCCTACACTTTGGGACTGATCCTCACAACGATCCTCCTCAAGTCAATAGTTTCACTACGAACCGGGGACCAGTGGATGGGCGGCATCTCTAGTAGAAAGCATGTGTGAACTCTTGCACCTCTCGAAGAATCAACGGCGAGGACGTTTGCCGCAATTAATAAAATAGCTCGGATGTACACCTGACTCATTCACGTCCAGAAGTCCTAACTGCGTCAGAAACACCTGTAAATAATGCTACATTTACAGAAGACGACATGATGGCGGGGGAAGGTCACAACCGGGCCCTACATGCTACCACACGCATCAAGGGTTCAGAGTTCAGGATGGCCCTCGTCGACACAGGAGCATCTTCGAATGTGATTACTCTCAAGATTCTCAGGACAGCCAAGGTCAGCCTATGCAAGATTGTACGGCAGCCAACCACAATGATGGACTTCGAGGAAAACCAAACCAGCACATACAGGAGAGACTCCGCGGAAAGAATCAGAAAAGTTTGCTGCATCCCACTCCCCACGTGGGCGTCAATTCGGGAAGAAGACCGGCTTGCATCATTGAGGGCTAGTACCCACGATGCATCTTTGCTTTGTGAAGCATTCTTCTCCATCCTGTGAAGCCTCGACCCACGTTCACACTAAGAGGGAATGAACTTTTATGGCGAGTCGTGACCAGAAAAGGAAAACGCAACGAACCACAAGAGCAAGTGTTAGATGCTCCACAACTGCTGCAAGAGGGAACCAACTCCACAACTGATGAGCTCGACGACAAGGAATCTCCTAGGCCTATCTCCATCAGCTCGACCTGTGTAATCATTCATACAATCTCCGATCCAAGCCGGTCGAGACAATCTCGAGGTAATTCGGCGTGAGACCGGATGCAACCAGCGGACATGGCATGTTCTCCTCCATGGATGGATGTAGCGGCTATAACCGAGATAAGGATGTACGAGCATGATGCAAATAAGATATCTTTTCGAACTCCTCTCGGAAATTTTTATTATACCATCTTGCCATTTGGTTTAAAGAATGCCGGTGCAACGTATCAACGCTCTATCACGTCAATCTTCCCAGGGCCGATACCTCAAGAGAGCAGCCTCAAGAAGATAACGATGTCCACGCGTCATACCGAGAACGATCCCAGGCGAAGTCACTTTATCGATAAAGTGGTACATGTCTATCATGCTATGTTGGAGAATCCGCATTTTGGTCATCCTCTGGAGTGTTGGACGCTCATCTACAACAACATATGCCCCGATAGAAAGAACCGGGCATGCCAAGAGCCTCATAATGTTCGTAGGGGCATATATCTCGCCAACAAAGCGATACAACCTTGACCTTCTCGTAGCGGTTCCACTGAAGCGGCAAGAGGAAAACCAATGGGGATACAACATCCTGCGCGTCCGTCAACTCCAACTCCGGTACCACATGCACGACTCCCACAATGATGAAGCAATGTCCAAGATATTCTATATCCGGCTCGAAACGACCACTACGAACAAACCATGTAAACCACGCTTGGGGATCGAGGCTCAAAGATGAAGTTCCTTCACCTTGATCAAAGACTTCTTCAACACGAGAAAGATGGTCAGTCAAGAATCATGGAATTCGCAAGGGTAAATCGAATCAAGAGCCGCTCCGCTTCAACGCTTCCTCCACAGGCTGCTTCAATGGTCTATCCAAGAGCCGCCTCAATGCTCTCTCCGGGACCCTGTTCACTTCGGAATCCCCGCTTCAACACTCTCTCCAGGATCTACCTCAACGTTCGCACTGAAGCCACTTTAACATCCTCTCGAGTCGTTTCAACACTCAAGCTACACCAATAATCTGCGCTCCGGTCAAGTTGTCTTTGATGTACTCATTGCTCAACGTGCGTCTCATTCATCCTTCATGAGGATCCAGCAGAGCATGAAAAACTCGAAGTCGATAGGAGGAGGGTTATCTGTGGAACGAATATTTTCATATAGTAGAGAGAGCGCGGTGAACAACTCATCATCAATGTTCGGCATATCCTTGAAGCTGCCAACACTTCCGACTTGGTGCCGCATTATCTCCTTAAGACATCTCAACGGGGATTCTTTTCTTCCACAATTAAATAAAAGGCGGAGTTAGAGCTTGTATGAAAAATACGGAGAGATGTAGTCACACGGCAAGACACAACTCACATCGGAGCACACAATGGCGGTCCAAACACCATTCAAGTCCGGTACAAATTTTAGTCCGGTACAAATTTTAGTCCCAGTACAAATTTTAGTCTGGTGTTGATTTCAAGACCAGGTACAAGTTTCAAGACCGGTACAAGTTTCAAGTCTGTCGGGCGTATGTGGGTGAGACTCACGTTCAATCAAGCACACACAACAAGCCCACATTCGATCAGCAGCGCAATAGCCCCTCGACCGGCTGCAGGCATAGCAAGGTCGATCAAAGTGCAAGGCCGACATCATACTAGGAAACACTCTCCTATATGTCTTTTGAACGTGACATACTCGAAGGACCAGGACGACCCGTCTCTCCGGGTAACATCTAACTTTGTCTCATAAGTTTTATCTTTAAACATCACCATCTCATGCCTACCACACAATAGTGTAACCATTATGTGCTAGGCAGGGGACTTAATGTTGATGGTGGATTTTCATTCAAGGTTAGATTTGTAAAAAACCAGAAAAATCATGCGCTGACATCTTGTAAAAGATAAAGCCATTTATAAGTGACGGATACTCCTCACTTAATTCACCAAGAATGAAGCATGTAGCAACAATCCCATTCTGTGAATACATGAAATTCCTCCAGGATGGAGCATGCAGCAACAATCCCTTCCTGTGAATTTCATATCAGCCTTGTATTTCCTGTACCCATTATCAGTGTGGCATGACGACTGAGTGTTACTCTTACAGAGTAACACGAACCTCCAAGCACTATAATGAATCCATGTACGAAATACCCGCACAGGCTGATTCTCGGTGTGTTATACTAGCCCGAGCCCTCTCGGTGTGTTATACTAGCCCGATTGAGCCCCTCTCGGTGTGTTATACTAGCCCGATTGAGCATCCGGACTTGGCGGTATCGGTCTCCGGATATGATCGATCGCTTGATCATCCAACTCCACAAGCATGATTGGATGACCACAGATCAATTCCATCACCCCCGAGCAGGTATGGAATACACACGGCCTTAGCTTGCCAAATATGATCTGAGCGCAGTCATCCAACTCCACAAGCATGATTGGATGACCACAGATCAATTCCATCACCCCCAAGCAGGTATGGAATACACACGGCCGACCCGCATGGTCGACCATTGGCCTTTGCTTGCCAAGAAACCGTCCATACCAAGCATTATGGACGGAAAACCCTAAATTAGGGTTTGCGGCATATTACATGTGTCGCAAAACGGTCTCAACCGTCCATCTTCGCAGCATAGATGGAGGGTGCAGATGTAGACTCAAAGGGCCCAGAGCATGTCAACACGATCACCGCGTGACCAGTCTACACACTTGACCAATCGGTCAAAGCCAACCATGGTTGGTTACAAAGAAATTCGTCGCCCAAAAGAGCATGGTCGCGCGGCTTTGAAAGCTAAAATTAGGGTTTCAAGTCATCACGCGCGTCCATCTTCTCCGGTACGAATGGAGGGTCACAGATTGGATTAACCAAGGCCGGTCATACCAGCATGACCACCGTGGGCCCATCTACCTCCTCTTGCGGTCGGCCAAGGCACATCATTCCCGGCCAACCCAAAACGCACGCCCAAACTCGTACGGTTACACTCCCAAATCCTAAACTGATCTCGACCGCTCAACTTCACCGGATGATTTGAATGGCTTAGATCACGTTTTCATGGGATAATCATGTATAGGTGTGAACACCAACCTACCACCTACACGGTGGTATGATCGACCAAGACCGACCAAGATGGGTCGTCTTGGGGCGCGCGCCCAAACTTGGGATGACACGCGGTTATCAATTCCTTTGCGGTAAGAGATTTCTGCCGCAAACCGATCTCAACCACTCCTCTTTGACGGTCAAATTGAGTGGCCTAGATTGCATCTTCATGAGACGGTGAGACATGGACGTGTACACCATCATGCCGTCAACACGCATGTATGGTCGGTCCTCTACAAAATCCTTCCCATGCTTGGTTTCGACCAAGTCAAGAGTGATGCTTGCGCACCTCTTTAAAAACCCCGATTTCATCAACGGTCGCAGATGAGTGTCTCAAACATCATCTCATCCGTCCGACTTCACCCGACTTGGTTATACAACCTCGGTCGGGAGTTATTTGGTTAGTGAGGAGTCATTACCCATCACTTTACCACACCGTAATGCGAGTACATAAAATACACACGATACTTCACAAGTATCGACTTTCTCGAATAACGCATTATTCAATTCAGAAGATTACATGCTATCTTCCGTGGATCCACGATCCACATTCCGGTTATCAATCATGTCACAAATGGGGGATACATCGGGGTATTGGTCGGCGGTTTACGGCGTGCGGCGTGCAACGCGCCATTACAAGAACGTGTTAGGAAGTCATGGACGGTTAGAGATGAACTGGAGAAGTGGGCAAGACCGGTCGTATGCTAATGACACACAACTCCACCACTCCATCATTCCACTACCTCCACTTCCCACGAGAAACGTGAATGAGGCTCAATGACTTGTATAAATAGGTTCTCCGCCCTATTTCAAAAGACAAGACAAGAGGGACGAGAACAACACAAGTTGATCGATAAGAAACCAAGTGTTAATACAAAACGTATTCAAACACTCGAGCCTCGCTTGCATCAACCGTAAGCTTGCTCATCTTTCTGTTACAAGTCATAAGCAAGCCAACACCTTCACAATCTCAACACCTTCTTCGCTTCCCTCCCTAAGATCAACCCCATCTCCTTCACTTTGTGACCGAAACAAGTCTGGAACGGCCATTTCTTGGTTTAGGCAGGACTTGCACAGATTGATCTCTCGAATCTACAAGCACTCACCGCGCAGTGCATTTGTTGAAGGTTTAGATTCATTCCTCATCCACACCCCAAATTACCAAATTCAGCAGGAGTAGTTTTCACCCATCAACACTGTGCAATGACCATTTTGCCCTTTTCGCCTCAATTTGGGTGATTTCCGCTTCTTTTCGTCCGTGCGACTCCAGAGTACCTAATAACTCAAAAACACTCATAAGATACATAATTTACCAGAAAAGTAGCAAAGAAAGCGTAACTACTAAATAGTAAATTAGGTGTTTTAGACACCTATCATTCGACATCAGTCAAGAAGGTTTATTGATATTAACTTCTATCTTCATGAACCTTATATCCCAATGGCTGTTGACGACAAGGAGTTCGGGGACGATAAAGAATTCTTCAAGGGTCTAACATCTAGTAAATCTTCTTTTCTTGTTTTGTTTAGAAGAATAACTAGAGTTTGGAATAGCCATTATTGTGATTACACATAGCTATGTCCAATGTTTTCATCTTCATGTTTTTAGGTTTATTTGTTTAAATTCTAAAAATTTGGTTGGAAGATGATTTTTGCAGTATTAATAATCCTTATGGTTTTATATATTGCAATTTGTTATGGGATATGTGTGTTTACGTCCGTGAACTATGATTGTCCCATATCTTGTCAAAAGTTAAGTCTTTCGTATGTCGATATGCATGTATTAATAAAAAAATGAATGAACTTTTGACATCACAAAAGTTTGAAACCTATTATGTCATTATGCAAATATTGATGGAAGATAGGGTGAACTTTTGTTTACGAGGATTATGTCTATTGTATGTCATTGTGCAAATAGTGATGGAGAATAGAATGAATCCTTGTTTATTCCGCAGTATTGATCTTCCTTGATCCATAATTTATGTATATACTTTGAGGCTCCGTAAGTTCTCTTATGTTGAGCATTTCCGATTAGATTAATCATGGGTTTTCTTGTGGTTAATTTAATTGAGTATTTTTTGATTCAAATTCATATTCGTATGTGATTTGTTATGTCCAAAGAAATCCTTCTTTTCTTATGAAATTAAGGTCGCTCTTGTTGTTCTTTCGGGAATGACATGGGGGAGAGTTCTTAATTAAACTTGTGCTTAATTGCCAAATCTTTGTGGGGTGTGCGGCTGTGGAATATTATAGGGGTTAACTTGTATCTTTATAAACTCCTTGATGAAAGCATTTAGCTTCGGCTATATGATTGCATCTAAATAAGTTGATATGTGCTTACCTTTGGTCATGAAATGTCTCTTTGGAAATTTCATTAGGATCCCGTTTTTGTACCTTTGCCAATTTTATTGACAAAAAGGGGAAGAATTAATGTGTAGTCACACTACAAATACATATGGTTTTCGTATCATTATGTAAGGGGGAGTGGTTTCCATGTGTGATGGAGTATTGACTAAGGGGGAGTGATACATATCACCATAGTGTTGTTGTCGAAGTTATGATACAATTGAACTTTGATGTTGTGTAATAATACTATGACATTGTATAACAATGATTGAGAATTCTTGTTTTCTCATTGTTATAGCTACGGATTTTCAACAACGATGATGCTAAACTTACAACCTTTGGGATCATTGGAGTACTTGGAAGTGACGAAGATTTCGAGTAATGTTGAAGATTAGGAATGTGGAAGAAGAGCTACAAAAGTTTATTTATCTATTTTTGTATTCCATATGTATTGATAGTTTTGTGACTAAAATTGACAAAGGGGGATATTTTTAGAGCACTGCTCGGTCGAACTCGCATGCGTTGTTATCTCAAGCATGTTTGTCAATGTTAGTGAGAAAAACTATAAGTCTTGATTTCTAGTCTACTATAGCTAAGTCTCGGACTAGGATAGAAAGTGTAGTTGAGCTCAAGAACTCCATGGCGATCATCATACAAGACGAAGAACTACTCAAGGAAGTGGTAGAACTTCATCGACTAAAAGGTATGTGGAGACCTGAACTTATGTATCACTCAAAAGTCTATCTACTCTATCTCCTATCTTTAGACAAAAGTCGTTTTGCTATATAGACTTTGATTATACACAATTGCTATTTCGAGCCGAGTTTATCTCGCTTATCTATTTCTCGAAATATGTGTTGGTAAGCTTTCGCTTTGACCAATTTCATCTTTACCTAGTGACGAAAGTCATGTTATGTTTCAATTACTTGAAAATGGCTTTGACGAAAAATAGTTTGTGAATAACAACTATATAACGTCCTCTAAGAATGTTTCAATGATTGAAATGAGAGTTTAGATTATATAACCATTGTTGGATATAAGCATTATGTGGAAACGCATACATGTATAAGTCCTTATTCCTTGAACCGAAGTCTGTGTACTTTGCTGCTCAGGAAACCGAAACAAGAGTCCGCGAACCCAGTCCGCGTAATGTCGGAGGTTCTCTTCCCGATAAAATCTGCTAGAGTTTGTAAACTTGTTACAAACTTATTCCGGGTACTTAAGTCCGCATACCTAGTCCGCGTACTTAGGTTGGTTATTATCTAAAAATCGTGGCTATAAAGTTCATGAATCGATTCTAGTGAATCAAAATCATTTTTGCTTCGATTGTGTGTTGTATACTTCTATGAGATCTAAGCAATTGAAAAACTCTCTAACTATTTTATTTGAGTCATTTGAACTAGTTATGGTGAAGAAGAATATGGTTAATATGAAAGTGCTCATATAGCTAACCATTTGGTTAACTACTGTTGAACCAACAAATGTACATGTTTGGGTACAGTTACACAATCCTAAAAACGTGCATTTCATTTGTGTGTAACAAGCTAAGTTCTCGATCTAACGGTTGAAAGATATTAGCTTGAATCTAATCAGGTTTTCATCTAACGGTGAATATTGAATGCTTTGTTACTAAGCTAACATTGATTGCAAACCCTGATTTGAAAGACTATATAAAGGAGAACTCTAGCATCTGGGAAACCTAATCCCACACCTCCTGTGTGATACTAGTTGTATAAGCTAGAGTCGATTCTCCTTTAACCTTAGGTTTCTAACGAGACCCTATAGGTTAACGACTTGAGGACTTCATTGGGATTATGAATCCAGACCGATACTACTTTCTTGTAGTTGTGTGATATGATCTTGTTGTTTCTATCGTATTGAGTACAAACGTAACGATTGGCTTGAGATTGATATCTTCGATAGGCAATATATAAAAGTAATCATAAACACCTTCGTCTCATCGTTTGTGATTCCACAATATCTTCTTTCGCCGCGTCGATTAAGATTATTGTGAGGTGATTGATAATACTAGGCCGTTCTTCGGGAATATAAGTCTGGGTTATCAATTGGTTCCTGTTCACCTTGATTTATCAAAAGACGGAACAAAACTCGTAGGTATTTCTGTGGGAGACAGTTTTATCTATTACAGTAGACTTTTACGTGTGATCTGATTTGTTTATTAAAGTCTTCGACCTTGGGTCGTAGCAACTCTTAGTTGTGGATGAGATCAGCTAAGGGAATCAAGTGCGTAGTATCCTGCTGGGATCAGAGACGTAAGGAGCGCAACTGTACCCTGGATAAGTGTGAGATTGATTGGGGTTCAATTACAGTCCAGACCGAAGTTAGTTTGTAGTAGGCTAGTGTATGTAGCGGCTTAATACAGTGTGTGTTCAATCTGGACTAGTCCCGGAGTTTTTCTGCATTTGCGGTTTCCTCGTTAACAAAATTCTGGTGTCTGTGTTATTTCTATTCCGTATTATATTTTGTTACATATTTGAAATATCACAGGTTGCGCGTTAAGATCAATCAATTAGAATATCCAACCTTTGGTTGTTGATTTACATTGATTGACACTTGAACATTGGTCTTTGGTACCGTTCAAGTTAATTTCTATTGTATTCAAATAGACTCGCAGATTTCTATTTGCTTGAGTAAGTATTGAATCGAGAAATTGAGATATAACTCTTTGATATACTTTTTATTAAGATTGAGTTTGACTGTCTAGTTGATTCTCTTAAAAGTATATTAGAGTTAGTCCATACATATTTCTAAGCGAAATATTGGGTGTGGTTGTTGTACCCCCGCTTTTTCAGGTATTTTTAGACCAAGGAAGTTTGGACACCAAGGAATTTCCAAAACCGAAAATATTCTCAAGATATGCAATATATTCCAGATTCGGTTTCCATAATTCCTGGAAATGCTTTGTCCAAACATTGACCGAAAATCTCTTAGAAAATCTCCAATTAGTAAATGCATATTACCAATTTTCATTTTCCAAAAATAAAATTAAAAACCTTAATTAAAAGATTCTCAACTTATTTTTTTCGATCCGTGATTTTCCTTTAGCTATTAAGGAATATCTTTGAACAATAAAAGATAAGCGTTACTGCACATGTTCAAAGTATGTCGACTTCTTTACTTTGTAAGTCCTCTTTCATACTTACAATCTTGAAACCGATTTGCCACACTTCCAAACGAGTTTAGAATTGGTTCATCTGACTTTCAAGAACTATGTGATTGATTAAGAACACTCAATCACAAATCATGGGTTTCACGGTTTTACCAAACCAAGTTTATGTTCTACCTCCATGTGAGTATTGTGCATAGTCACACTAGTTTTCCAAAAATTCGGTTGACTAGGTACTAGGATCGGTTCCCCACATACTTATGGTAATTACTTGTATTTGCTGCACATGTCCATAGGATCGGTTCCCCTTTCACTAAAAACTTGTTGCACATGTTCATAGGATCGGTTCCCCCATTTACTAAAAACGTGTTGCACCTCTTACAAGGATCGATTCCCCTCTTGTGATCGGTTGCACCTCTTCATAGGATCGGTTCCCCTTTGCCTAGAGTTGGCCATACCAATAACACTAAATCGATCATACCATCTCAGGTGATTACTTAAGATCGGTTTCACTAATAAAATTCATACCAATACAAAAGTCAGGCCTTGTGAATAGTTTTACCAAGAATATAAACAAGTCATGAGCGGTTATACTAATCATACATATTGGTAGTTCAAAAGATATGCAATGAATAACAATACCAATAAGCCTAGCGATTTCCCTTTCGATTCACGAAACAAGTTCATGAATTTACTTCCTTTAAACTAATGTAAAACATTGTTTCCTAGGATGAAATCTTCACCTTATACCCATACATAATCACAATAGCATTCAAACGATTATGTCGATGTCTTATATACGAATTTCAAAAGATAAGCCTTATACTTCGTATTGTATTCCTTAATACTACGTCTAACTAGAGTGTAATCATTCATGCTTCGTGGTTATGTCTTCAATATGCACGACTTGAAAGATATGTTAGGGAATCAAACAGTTCAAGTCAAATATCACTAACCTCAAGTGGAAGGATGATGTTGTCGTTGTAGCTCCTTACTTCTTCACTTCTTCAAGTCTTCGCAATACTTTTAATGTCTCATATCCTAATACTTTCAATCTAACCTATACGAAGTTGACTCTAGTACATAATCAAGCGACTCTTTAAATGAGTTTTGGTTCACTAAAATATGACAACCAAACTTGACATACCAACGCTTGGTGGGTTCAACCGAGCTATGCTCTAACAATCTCCCCCTTTGTCAATTTTAGTGACAAAACTCTTACATCATATGGATAAACAAATTACAAGAATTCATTACACATACGCTTGATTACCAAATTCAACAGCACAATAACCTGTATACATTCAATCCATAAATGTCGTTGTTGACATTATAATAACAAAGCTAATACTCCCCCTAAAGGTAAGATAGGTAGATTTTATCAATCCGCACGTCTTTGTTATTCCTTTGTAGTCCATATAACTACAAGTATCATATGATATGCTACTCCCCCTTAGTCTATGCTTTACTCTTTCGTTAGATAAACGTTTAAGCACCAATGCCCTTTCCCTTAGTGAAACCAATCAATATAAATCAATACCAGTATCACTTGTTTACTCCATATATTTCTCCCCCTTTTTGTCACAAAATGACAAAGGTACGAGCAAATAAAAGACAAACCGAAAGGATCTTACAAATCTCAAAATAGACTTGCAAACCTATAAGAGTTAAGCACGAGGGTCCCACACACCATTTTTGATATCCAATATCAAAACCGAAACTACAAAGTAATTTTGTTTTGATATGTTATCAAGGAAACAATTTCCCGAAGCAATTTTCCCTAATAGTTTAGCAAACCAAAAATCGACTAAGCACCTTAGTTCCTTTGCAAAACCGATTGTACAAATACAATCGCTTGTTCGATAAGACCAAAATAAAGATAACTCTATTTTACTCATCAGCTTCTAATTATCCACTAGTACTAGGTTAGTTAACTAGCATTCCTTGTTAAGGCATTCGATTAGACTTGAATAACCGAAACCTCTACTTTGATAAGTCTAACTAATATCAGAATTAACTTAGTTTCTATTATCCGGAATTGAGTTGGACTAAACAATTCATCCCGTAAACCTTTTCTTTCGTTAAGCCATAAACAATTCATACAAACCAAATAAATCAACTTGCATAATTATTCACCTCAACCGGAAGCAATTGAAACAACATAGACATTAAAGCACCTCAATTGCACCGAAATTTTGTAAGCCTAAACGATTGATACCAAACAAAAAAGCAAGATAACAATGGTTTTTCTTAACCGGAAACAATTGAATCACACACACATCCATACACAAATAATGGAATAAAACATCAATTGTACCGAGATTTTGTTAAGCAAAAGCAATAAATATACGCAATAAACTTAGGCTTTTCTTAAAAAGGAAAACGATTAACTAACAAAGTCGTTACCTCAAATTTTGCATCCTCTTCTCCAATATGTTTGCGTCTTCTTTCAGGGAGAATTGATATCGAAATATCATTATGTTGTCATCCTTATGAAAAACAAAAGAATAACAACAACCAACCTTTACCAGAGAAAGGTTGAAAACCGGTTTTAACTATTGCAAGCAAAAGTTGAAATCACGAAACACATATGCTTTTATGCTAAACCAAGTGATTCAACATATTGTGATTTTTTCACATATTGTTTCAATCAGAACCCCTCATGATCCTTTGATAAAGCCTACCAACATGGGCTAGAACTTAATCCTGCTAAACCAAAAAGTCACCCAAACCATAAGGGTTCACAACATATGAGATTGAACATCAATGTTAGAAAATCGAAATCAAACATCCCATACACATACATAGCAATAAGATAAAGCATTCAAGCACAGGCTTTGTAAACATAAACTATCACAAGAAAAATTATAAATCAAATAATTTTATTCATAACAAGATAGTTTTATTCATAATAGACTTTATTAAAAGAAATCAAAAACTAATGTCTATTTTTTCAGCAGATTTTTCAAAGATCATCTTCAATTTCCTCAAATTTTTCAAGATCTTCATCAACAGCATCTCGACTGATATCTCGGATTACGCATTGAGTACCTTGATTATGTTCACAAAGCTAAAGCATTAACCTTTCGATTAATATTTCGAGCATACTCCCTGTTACCGATTCCAAGTTTAATTAGATTTCTTTGGTTACGGATAACAGTTCTTAGTAGTGCAGCCTGTCTATGATGAGTTTCGATAGTACCGAGGAGGACTTGGCGTAGATTGATAATATCAATCTTAGCATCCAAACTGTTTTGGACAAGGAGATGAGTCACATCTTCTTTTTCATTTTCGATGTCCTTAAAACCAGATTTCTTGAAGGTATCATCAAGATGAACAGTTTCCTTAGAAGTCATTTCACTCAAGGCTTTCAGAAGTTTTGCTTGAGATTTGGTTTGATAAAACATCCTTGTGACGCCCCAAATACTAAACATGCTTAGTTGATAGAATTACAACCTAATTGAAGCATCAAACCTAGTTAACTGATTCTATGAATCATAATTACATAAAACGATTCCCAAAACCATTCCATATACCCCGATATTATATAAGCGAAAATCTCTCGAATGATATGAATATATTAATGTGTTGTTTTACAGATTAACAAAACAATACATACATAAAAGATAAACAACATCTTCCGTTCGCTAAAACCTTAAGCTACGAAAACAGATATCTTCACATGCACCATTTCTTCTGATCACTGAAACTGAAGTGGGAACAAGTGAGCACATCATCCCAAAGGGGTGCCCAATGGAAACATATAACTTTCAAGTAATCACTAATATGCTTCACTGTTCTAAATAATGGTAACCAAACATGTCATCGTGCATAATATGCATAAGAATGATTTCCCCAAATACCTCGATATAATATTTCCTCATCTGGGTCTTAACGACATAAATTAGGTTATAAAATAAAAAGTAATAGTATTTCGCTTTACGCTCTAGATAGCTATTATATGCACTTCCCGTGCTATGTACTGCCTCATCTGGGCTATAAGACTTAGCAAGGAGCTGTGGGGAGACCACAATCACTCCTCGCGGGGATTGCACTCAAACACACATCAAATTATTCACTCAGCAAACAACAAGCATCGTAATATATATCATTCATGAAAGAATGTTATTCTAGTTTCACTTCCTCGGATATTGCGTCCATAGTGGCAATATCCGTGAAAGACCACCACCGGATGAATCCACAAAAGTGAAGCAAGAACAACTAAATATGTCACTCAGACCTCGTCAAACTCATTGGATAAAGCGAAAGCAGAATAACTCCAGACTCTAATAATAGCCCATCCACACGGAGTGCCCATACAAACCATGATTCAAGAATCTACCATCATAAGTCCCGAAGGTTTTGCAATCAAGCATAATATGCAAACGAATAGATTCTCACAAGAAATTGTAAAAGGTAATATTCCCCTATATAGCGATATTGCCTCATCTGGGCTAAAATAAGCATAAAAATAGATATAACATTTGGAGAATCCACACAATGCATATTACACAACATACCCAATCATTTACACACAAATATGCTCATAAGAAGTAATGACTCATCATGCTCGCATATGAAAAGTAAAAGGAACTTAATGATTACAAGAAGGTTACAGAGTTCCCACCTCTTTTGACGACAAGCCTCGCCTACCTGGAGATCCACAATCCACTGGTTCAATCTTTGAATTGATCGTTGTTAATAAAGAGTAACTGTTAAACACATGTGTATTCTAAGAGATTAGCCAAAAGGCTCCCACAAGACTCATAACACAATCTCATACAATTCTCTAATTATAGGCTAAGTGAAATAATTAATGGTTCTAGTTTTATCAATGGTTTTATAACCTGGTATTTAGTGTTCTAGGAATCAATCAATATCTACTTATCCAAATTGGGACAAATTGGGTGTCATTGGAAAGCCCTCGAAAAACTATACAACTCTGCAGAAGTAACTGAAAGCTAATTCGGACCGTAAGGGGTCCAAAATATCAAATTAAGCAAAGCTGGCCTTAAGCCCTAACCGACGTGCCAATCTGGTCCGGCCCATCAAACCAGCCCACTAAACGGGTTCATACCTATGCCTTCTTAACTTGGTTTGACTCACTGAATCGGTCCAACCCGGCTGACTCACTGAAATGAATTAGTCATTTTCACAAACACTTGATAAGCATTTTTATAACTTGTACACAGCACAAGTACGTAACTTTGGGGTTCTCTATATTACTCAATATTGATCCAAACGAATCTACTAATAGTTCATTTCGGAGATGACAATCTCCTCTAAAACTTTGGTCTTTTGATTTGAAGCTAATTTTGTCCTCAACATACCTAGAAGAATCGATTTAGTCACTCACTCGCCGCAGGTACCAGTTTTTCAGTCACAACGGTCAAACTTTGAAAAATCATAACAAATTCTCTATTAATCCAAATCAAGCAAACTATGGCTGTGTGAAAGGATGAGAGACTCATCTAAAAGTCTCATGTTTTATCTAAGTCCAAATAATAATTTCAATTGATCATAATCATACAAGAAAACAGGGCAGAGACACCAATACCACATAGAATCATGGTTTTCATAATATTCATATAAATTTAAGAACTTGAATTGATTTGGATCTATCCTTGTTTCTAACACATACCCATATCATTATAAACACACTAGAATCATTCTAGATAATTACCTTGATGTTCTTAGCATCTTTCATCATCTTCATATATACATCATCAAAATCAAGCTCATATTCCTCATCCATGGTTAATAAGGAAAAGATTTTGCTCTTGCAATGCTAGAGCGTTTTAGAACTAGCAGATCCCTGGTCGTTGGATATTATAAGATGTGATGTCACCTAACTCTAGTTAACCCCTATTATCTCACGCCGAATAATTGGTCTGACATAAATCAGTTTTCAAATAATAGATAGTTGTATCTCATTCTCGTCATAAACGAAGCAACCTACTGAAATTCTCTCATATGATACCACAAGTTCATTCATGCTAAGCATATCCAGTGGTAATTAGCAGCTCCCCCTTAAATCCATCAATTCCCGAATTTGGGTTTCATCTCAGAAATTCTCCGTCTCTATATAAGATCATTGATCTTTTTTTTTTTCCAGTGATTGGAGCAAAGGTGATTTACAACCAATAAAAAGATGGCTAACTGTCTAAACAATAAGAACATGATGATATTTGAAACGGGTTCTTTTGATTATGAAAGTATAATCAACGCATTAAAGATTTGCCTTACACTTTCGAAACTCCTTAATAATAACCCATGATCAGTCAGTACGTACCTCTCCTGTTCAAGTAGACCATTAGTCGACTTAAATTTCTATGACCTTCTTTTCCTCACCAAACAAGAACAACATTCATCATCTTAGCCTTGGATTCCTCTATATCTTTATCGTCCAATTTCATAAGCGTTCGTAGTTAAGTTATTATCATCACCATTAACAACAACATCACCGTTAGCCAACAACCATGGCCTAACACCACTATTCACAGCAACATCAAGCTGGAGTAATTTTCTAGGTTCCCAAAAAATAGGAATTCTTGATCTCATGGCAAAAACAGATCAAGGCAACACAGAGTAACAAAAACCAAACATCCGTATAAAATACACGAAGTCAAATATTCGGTGAATAACTTGGGTTAACTTTCAGTTAAATGACGTCACATCTCGCCAAATCCGACGGCTATGGATCTGCTAGATCTAAAACGCTCTCGCACTGCGAGAGCAAAATCTTTTCCGGTTAATAATATTACCAACAACCTTATCAACATTCCATATCAACTAATCATCCTTTATTTTTGTTAATATGACTCTCACTATAACTACAAGTTCAACTGTCTCTTCTCTCAAGTTTTTTCTCCCTCAACTATACTTACCATGTCCTTCCATTAACTATTTTTCTCTCCAACTCCTCTTAAAATCCTACTCCAAACTCTCTTCTTCTTTCCTTTCTATTCTCACAAAAGATAAACTCTATACTTACTCTTCTAAAACCCATGATCGGTCACCAACCAAACCCCAAACCAAAGTTGCTGCGTTCAACAAAACTAAGAGGGGCACTTCCTCTTTCACGAACATGCAAAAAGGGTAAACTCAAATTAATTCAATTAATTTTTATTTGTAAAGTTGACACTCAACTTACACCACTATTGATTATTTAATAAGGGATAACCTTTTACTAAGTAAAGGTCCAGTCAACCTAGAGGTCCGGTCAACATAGTCAAATGCAAAGTCAACGTCGGTCAACGGAGGTTTGACTGATTTTTTCTCTAACTTCCGAGGCTCGTTTCTTCTTCGTCCAGTGTCCGATTTGCGCGTTCTTGTAGTCCATTTCGCGTAAATTTTCGAGATATATCCAATGGTACTAGTTTTATTTCCAAATTATTATTAGATTATTTTTATTAATTATTGTTCATATTTTAATTAATCGAGTCATTAACGACTAAATCGTCTCTTGACCAGTCTAATAGCGTTGACGTGCTTTACGGGTCCTTACAATCCTTTAGTATAAGTTCTCAGACATGTTGAGTACATATACTTGAAATACCTTTAACACGTACCAAACATAGATATCAGCCTTAAATAAATAATTCTGACCAGATTTGAAAAGGTTTTCGCATCTAATGTGTTACTGAAACACAACTTTCTCCAAAAAGAGATTATCTTCAAGATCGGTATCAAGAGATACTTCAAACAACTACACAAATCCTTTTTACACGATTTGTTGTAAGACAACCTTTGTACTCATAAGGATAATAAAAGCATACTTAAGGTAGATCGTGTATTCTCTTTATGTTGAATAAGAGATATTAGTAGGATTCTGATAGCCCAGGTATATGTGCTTCCTTATATCCGAAGATTGGGCATTGTAAGGATGCACATTCTAATGCGATTAAGCATTAGGATGAGGATCTTCCTCATCAAATACCTTTTGAGGAGATTCTTCCTCCTTTTCCTTAGGAGCATTAGCATGTTCCTTTTCTTGGGTTTTGAACCCATCCTCTTGGTTAGGAAAATTGCGAGATGCAATATCTTCGATTATATCATGTGCCCAAGATGGAATTTTCTCTGAACTTTAACCCGTGTGATCAAGATTTGCCATTCGAAAAATTACTAATGTCTCTCGTTCAAGACATCCTATATGTCCTCTTAAGGTATTCATTCCTTGTTGGAAATATTTTTCTAAACACCCGTTTAGATATATCTCTTGACATGTTACTGTAAGAAGTTTCTCAATTAGGATCTTATTCCTTATTTGTGAATGTTCTAGCGATTGATTGAGAACTTCACACTCAGTAATCTGTTGATGAACTTCATTGCATAAAGCCATTTTTTGTTCCTCATAATCTATCAGATTATTTTGAAGACCGAGTGTTTCACGCTTTCCTTCACAAACCCTTACATTCATTTGAACAATAAGTTCTAGGACATCATGTTTTTCCGTTTTCTGAATAGTTTTCAACATGTTTGAAAAATCTTTCCAACACTTTTCGAAATTCAGAACTTGGGCAGACTAGTGAATTTAATCTCTTTTCACACTTGGAAACAGAAGATTTTTCACTAGAGATCGGACTCGGATCCAAAACAAGTTTCTTGAGTTTCAGATTCATTCTTTTCTGATCAGGAACCTGATTCGCAATCAAGTTATCAGTCATAGACTTTTTCTTTGATTTTCGAAAAGACTTACGAGACCAATTTCCATTGACCTTTCCTGAGATATTATTCTTATTATCTTGACATACGTTAACTGAACCAGACATGGATTCAATTTCTTATAGGTTGGATCGCACCAAATACAGATTGTTAGATCTTTTCGTGTTTGCCTGCTTTGATACCAATTGAAAAGACGAGGGTACCCAAATATACCTCAATCTAAAACTTTCCACCTATAAGTCCTTTCTACGAAAGTGATTGTCTATGGACTGAGTTGAGACAATACAACTAATCGGTTCATAATTCGTGTGATCGTTTATGGATACGAGATCGAGACAATACAACAACGAAGTATGTTTAATTTATAAGAGGTTCGGACTTAACCAAACACAATAGGATTACTATCAAGTAAATAGGAATTAACGTTTGTGTATTTTACTTCTAATTATAATAAAAACAATTATAATTGCGGAAATAAAAAAGTAAAAGACACAGCAAGATTTTGTTAACGATGAAACCGCAAATGCAGAAAAACCCCGTGACCTTGTCCAGATTTGAATACTCTCAGGATTAAGCCGTTATACAAAATCAAACCAACTTTGTATAGTTGAGACCAAGCAACTAAACCTATAGTTCACCTAGTTCCGTCTGTATTCCCACGCCTCCAACTTATAAATAAGTCACGTACTTGGAACAATTCCTTTGTTTCGTATTCCAAACAATAAAGGAACAACAAATTTGTTTGGTAGCAACTCTTTTCAACCAAGTAATGTGAGTTCGACAAAAGGCTCTTCCGTTTATCCCAATAAACTCCTTTGTCAGGTCCTTAGATCTATCTACTAACAATTACCAAATTAATCGTCTAGATTTTGCAATCAATACTTTGAATCACAAAGAAACGTATTGATGCCGATCTACCCAATCCAATCTACCACAAGGATAAACTGATTATAGTTGGATCCTCTTTGACCGAAACAAGTATTGTGCACACCAAAGATTATGAACCCAAATCAGAAATCTTTAAAGTCTTCTTTGTCTTCAAATCTTCTTAGATCTTCAATAAACACCTGCACACAATCAACTTGAATCTCTTGTGATCAATCACGCATAGAACGGAGTCTGTTAACAATGGATTATCACAAGACGTCTTTAGATCTACAAACAAATCTAAAGATCCCCGTCGAAACTTCGATCTAGTTTGAGTGAATCTTATATCAGAAGAGAAGATTCTCAAGAATAAACAAACTAGGTGCAATCAAAGTTCAACAACCGTTAGTCAATCAAATCAATCGAAAACTAATAATAAACCACAATTATCTAGTTTCCCACCAACGGTACTATTAGAGCTTCTCGATCCCAAAGAAGTCTTTAAACTGACCGACCGTAAGAGATTTCGCCTAATTAGGATTACTTTCCTCTCCAAATAGGAGGCTCCACCAAGAGACATTCCAGAAAATAAAGGGGAAACAACACAACTAGGTAGTTTTGAATTGTGGAGCAAGTCATTAGGAGAGAGAAAGTTTAAGAGGATTAGTTTGCAAGAAATGCAAACTTTGGTATTTATAGACCAAGGAATTTCCAAAACCGAAAATATTCTCAAGATATGCAATATATTCCAAGATTCGGTTTCCATAATGAACAATGGACAAGGAGAGCAAGGAATGAATGGAGAAAACGAAATGCTTTGTCCAAACATTGATTGAAAATCTCTTAGAAAATCTCCAATTAGTAAATGCAAATTACCAATTTTTATTTTCCAAAAATAAAATTACAAAACCTTAATTAAAAGATTCTCAACTTATTTTTTTCGATCCGGGATTTTCCTTTAGCTATTAAGGAATATCTTTGAACAATAAAAGATAAGAGTTACTACACATGTTCAAAGTATGACATTTGCGAAAGCAAAAGGTTACATTTTTTACTGCTTAATTGAACAAACTTTGGTATTTATGAATTTCCAAAACCGAAAATATTCTCAAGTCCTGGAAGGAGAGAGTCAAAGATTCTAAAGAATGAAAAGAGGGGTTTCCATAATTCGTGTCAAGAAAAGACTGGAAATGCTTTGTCCAAACATTGATTGAAAATCTCTTAGAAAATCTCCAATTAGTAAATGCAAATTACCAATTTTTATTTTCCAAAAATAAAATTACAAAACCTTAATTAAAAGATTCTCAACTTATTTTTTTCGATCCGGGATTTTCCTTTAGCTATTAAGGAATATCTTTGAACAATAAAAGATAAGAGTTACTACACATGTTCAAAGTATGTCGACATTTTTACTTTGTAAGTCCTCTTTCATACTTACAATCTTGAAACCGATTTGCCTCACTTCCAAACGAGTTTAGAATTGGTTCATCTGCCTTTCAAGAACTATGTGATTGATTAAGAACACTCAATCACAAATCATGGGTTTCACGGTTCTACCAAAACAAGTTTCGATTCTACCTCCATGTGAGTACGGTGCATAGTCACACTAGTTTTCTAAAAATTCGGTTGACTAGGTACTAGGATCGGTTCCCCACATACTTATGGTAACTACTTGTATTTGCTCTACATGTCTATAGGATCATTTCCCATTTTCCTAAAAACTTGTTGCACATGTTCATATGACCGGTTCCCCCATCTACTAAAAACGTGTTACACCTCCTACAAGGATAGATTCACCTCTTGTGATCGGTTGCACTTCTTCATAGGATCGGTTCCCCTTTGCCTAGAGTTGGTCATTCCAATAACACTAAATCGATCATACCATCTCAGGTGATTACTTAAGATCGGTTTCACTAAAAAAAGTCATACCAATACAAAAGTCAGGCCTTGTGAATAGTTTTACCAAGAACATAAACAAGTCATGAGCGGTTATACTAATCACACATATTGGTAGTTCAAAAGATATGCAATGAATAACAATACCAATAAGCCTAGCGATTTCCCTTTCGATTCACGAAACAAGTTCATGAATTTACTTCCTTTAAACTTATGTAAATCATTATTTCCTAGGATGAAATCTTCACCTCATACCCATACATAATCACAATAGCATTCAAACGATTATGTCGATGTCTTATATACGAAGTTCAAAAGATAAGCGTTACACTTCGTATTGTATTCCTTAATACTACGTCTAACTAGAGTGTAATCATTAATGCTTCGCAGTTATGTTTTCAATATGCACGACTTGAAAGATACGTTAGGGAATGAAACAGTTCAATTCAAATATCACTAACCTCAAGTGGAAGGATGATGTTTTCGTTGTAGCTCCTTACTTCTTCACTTCTTCAAGTCTTCACAATACTTGTAATGTCTCATATCCTAATACTTTCAAGCTAACCTATACGAAGTTGACTCTAGTACATAATCAAACGACTCTTTAAATGAGTTTTGGTTCACTAAAATATGACAACCAAACTTGACATACCAATGCTTGGTGGGTTCAACCGATCTATGATCTAACAAGTTGATTCTCTTGAAAGTATATTGGAGTTAGTCCATACAGATTGCTAAGCGAAGTATTGGGTGTGGTTGTTAGACCTTTTTTTTTCCAATTGGTATCAGAGCAGGCAAACACGTTTAAAGACCTCATAAGTCTGTGTTTTTCAAACGTACCACCAGTCTATCTGACTCTATGGACAGAAATTTTATCTCCATAAACGTACCACCAGTCATCGATGGCTCAAATTACTTGTAGTGGAAAATCGCTATGCGTGCTTTTCTTCAAGCTCGTGATTTTCAAACATGGGTACATGTTTTTAATGGCTATGATCTCCAGAAGAAATCCTTGCCGCAGAGCAAAATTCTGACGGCTTAAATGCTATCATACATGCCATTACCCCAGATTTTCAGCATCATGTGACTACTTGCACGAAGTCTAAAGAATCATGGGATATCTTAGAGACCGTATTTGAAGGGAATACCTGTGAAAAAGAAGTTAGGCTTCAAAACCTAAATTCTGATTGGGAAAATCTTCGTATGGAAGATGAAGAATCATTTGATGAGTTTAATCACAAAGTGTCTGAAATTGTTAATCCATCTTTTGCATTGGGTAAGACTATTCCTGAAAAGGACATTGTGATGAAGATTCTCAGATCTCTGGCATACAGATACGATTCTAAGAAGCATTCCATCGTTGAAGGAAATAATCTCACAACGCTTTCCAGAAATACTCTGGTTGGGAAGTTAAAGATCTTTGATCATGAGCATACATCCAAATCTGGAAAGGATGTTGCTTTCAAAGCACAAAAAAACACTAAATTACTTGAAAAAACTAAAAGTGTTTGCATCTCTGAAGATGATTTTTCTGAGGCTGATTCATCAGATGAAGATCTTGACAAGTCAGTCTCGTTGATCACAAGACAGTTTAAGGATCTTCTTTTGAAGAGAAGTAAACGGTTCTCCAGAGATAAACCCAGGTTATCAGATAAACCCCATAATCGTGTTCCTCCTAAAAACAGGGATAATGATGAAACTGATGATGAGGATATGCCTCTGTGCTTTAAGTGTAAAGGTTTTGGCCATTTTGCAAATGAGTGTCCAAATCGTAAAAAATATACTGGGAACAAAGGTCTAGCTGCAACTCTTGATGAAATGTCTGACAACTATGATGAAGACGAAAACTCAAGTGTTGCACTTCTTTGTGAAAATATTTATTTTGATAATTGTAGCAATACATACATCAATCTTGATATTCTTTCAGAAGAAATCTCAACCGATCTGTAAGAAAAAATTGATCTACCTGTGTCTACTGATTTTTCAGGTTCCACTATGTGTCTAGCCGCGTACACATCTCAGGCATCTGAATCATTTACCAGGTTGACATGTCCTTATTGCTCTCTCAGAGGTCATGAGTTATCAAAATGTTTTAAGTACAAACATAAGATAAGATATGTCAACAAACTTCAACAAAGACCGACCGATTAGCAGACAAGCTAAAACTTGTTAAATCATCAGAGGTATGTAATCGCATCTCTTCTTCAAAGAAGTTAGTTTCCAAAGAAAAGTCTAGATTATTAGAAAGGAATTTATGGTCTAAACACTATGAGAAACATGGCTCTATGAATTCCGATCGAAAAGGATATGGTGGACAGATTATTGTTCACCCCAGCACAACTTAAATTGTGTTTGTTTAGTGCATCTTGTCTCATGTGCCTGATCAAAGATTTTGCACACCTTAGGCTTTAGAAAAAGAAAAGTCTTTAGATTGTTTTGATTTTCTTTTTTATGTTTCTGCTCTGAGAGCATTGTAAAGTCTGGAATTCATGCCGTTTTTCATATCTAATTGATATTGGAAAGGACTTCCATGTTTAATCAATAAAAGATGGTTAAAATAGACAATTATGCCTTTTATAGGGTAAGAGTTGTGCGTATGTGAATCCTTTAAGGGTATAAAGGTTTCGTAACCCCACATTCCTTTTTCCTTCTCTGAAACTCTTTTTAACTTAAGACTGTTTGTTGAGTTTGAATTGTGATTTCCTCTCACAAACCCGTATGCATATGGATACTCCAAGCATCATGTCTTCTGATGGAAAAGATGTTAATATGATTGTTAAGCCATCAATCATGAAGGAAAAATAAAGATCTCCTTTACCTCCAACTTTGAAAAGAAAAAGAAGGAATGTGAGGAAGCCAAGAGTCGTTCCTTCAAATTCTCAGAAGTTTTCTGATGTTCTTGATGAGTTGAAGGAAACAAGGAAGGAGATTCAACAAATAAAGGCTATTGTTATGAGAACTCTTGAAATTCAGAAGGCCCTGGTTCGACATCATCAGCCTAGAAGGTTTGTTGGAATTGACTCCTTTATTTACTAACCATATGTTCCCATGGCTGTTGACGACAAGGAGTTCGGAGACGATAAAGAATTTTTCAGAGGGCTCAATGTCTAGGAAACTTCTTATGAGAATTTATTCTTGTGTTTTTAAGAAGGATAACTAGGGTTTGGAATAGCCATTATTGTGAGTACACATAACTATGTCAAACGTTTTCATCTTGCAATGTTTTTAGATTTATTTATATAAACTCTAAAGTTTATTTGGAAGATGATTTTGCAGTATTAATCTTTATGGTTTCATGTATTGCAACATGTTATGGGATATGTGCGTTTGCGTCCGTGAACTATGATTGTCCCATACGTGGTCAAAAGTTAAGTCTTTCATATGTCGATATGCAAGTATTGATAAAGGATTGAATAAACTTTTGACAAACAAAAGTTAAGCCTATTATGTCATTATGCAAACTATTGATGGAAGATAGGATGAGATTTTGTTTGCAAAGATTAAGTCTATTATATGTCATTCTGAGAATAGTGATGAAGAATAGAATGAATCTTTGTTTATTCCGCAGTATTGATCTTCCATAATCCATATTTATATGTAAATACTGTGCGGCTCCGTAAGTTCTCTTATGTGATGTCATAACCGTATTTTCGAAATGCGCTTCCACCAAAACCGACTCTCTTAAAGATGGGTACACATTTTATGGTGTATTTTCAAAATAAAATTTAAATAAAACAATGGATAGAAGAAGAAAATAATGATATAATTAAAAGAAATCTATATTACCAAAACATTTTGAAATAAGTCCTTTTAAGTTGACTTTTGGTCAAACCTAAGTCAAGAGCTTTTATTCTCACGTTTTGGACCTGTAACTTGTAAGGCTAAATCCAAAATGTCCATCAAGCCTGAATTTTCTTCGACCCAATAGGCCACTCTTTAGTTCTCATGTTCTGTATCCTACGGTTAAATGTAAAGAAGAATATAAAAGTCTCCATGAAGTTTGGCCGTCACTGGTCCTCTTTCCAAGCTTTCTTCTTGCGGTATTTTTAACACAAAATCAAAAGGGAGCCGCCGTTCTCTTTATGCACCTGTTGACAAAAATTATTAAACAAATCCTTTTACACTATGGGAAGGATGGTTGATGATTGTACAATCGTATAACCAAAGTTAAGTTGTGGACGTTTCAAAATCTTCGGCTCTTCTGCTCTTCCTAAATTATTCAAAGATCACGTTGTTTGGTTTCTGCCGGTGGTGTATAGCGTGGAGTTGGTCGTGATTTTTTAGCCATTGGTATACTCACTGTTTTTGGATTATAAGCGATTTCGAGGTAAGGGTTTCTACGTAATACTAAAAACTAAACTATTTTGGCATGGATTTTATTTGCATCATCATTGCTATTTATTGATATATATATATATATATATATATACACGCCGTGTGTGTTTGTCGTATTAAAAATTTAATTATATGCTGGATGTCCCGATCATGGATTGTTGCTTTGTTTTTCAAAAACTATCATCGGTAGCGTTGATTTTCTAATCGAGAACTTGGAACATAAAGAAACTGAAGTTATCCTATCGAAGTCCCCAAGTGTCGTTCACACCATGGGATACTCTCATAACCTTGTTTTGGATTTCCTAACACATAATCTCTTGTCAGACTAACGCCTTAAACGAAAAGGGAATTTTGGTTTTGTTTACAACTACTAGTTTTTGTCTTCTTCAGAACTTGTTTTAAGCTAGTGTAGATTTGTTAAAGTGATTAAGAAGCCTTGTCATGTTAACTTGTTTTTCTACCACTAGAACTGTATGCGCCCTTTTGGTCTTGTTTAACTAATATAGATTTAGAGTCTCATGAGAGAAACTCCTTAAATTAATTATAAGAAATTAAAGTAACCTAATACTAAACTGCCTGTATACTTTGTTAAGCTCTTGGGAGCTTAACTTAAATCCATCAGTAAATCGTGGAAATGAAATGCGCAAACATAGTATAAGCTTTAAGTTTTGAAATGCAAAATTTATATAGTTCTGATGTTAGCAATAATGCTAACTTGATATTTGATGACTCGAATAGAAAACGAAACTAAAAGAGCAGTGAATGCTTAAAAGCTCTGAGCTATAACGAGAAGTCGTAACGGTGAATAAAAAGAAAAGAATACTTTTTTGCAAGTGGAAAATTAATTTTAAGAAGAGAATTAATGATGGCATTTTTGGTCTAAGAAATATTAAGGGATTGTCGATATAGTGAAATTGGGCAATTTACTTGCTAAGAGGACAGGCTAGGAAGTGCCGGTGGGCAGTAGATGTGTATGTTGAGATGTGTTTGTTGAAATCAGGTATCCATAATAGCTATCGCGCTTATGAATACCGGTGTGGTCACAATAGCTATTGCGCTTGTGAGGTGCACCAGATTTGGGGTTGTCTAAAGGTTGTTTATGATTTGGGCTGCGGTCCATAGATAAAATTGGGGTTGTCGAGTTTGCCGAGTTCAGGGCCACAATTATTCAAAGTTAAAAAAAGGTAAAGCCGGGAAAACTGGCAAAGCATCTAAACAAGGAGCGGTGATTTCTCAAGCTTCTATAATCACCACAAGGAAGCAAGCTGCTGCAAAGGCTTTGATCTCTAGCAAATCCACGCCAGAATCTCAAGATGGTTTAACAGTGAATGTCGAGGAACAAGTTGCTACGTCTCAGGTTCTGTCAGATTCGGAGATAAGCAGCTCCAAGCCATCTTCTTCTCGCGCCGTCCGGGATCGATTAGAAGAGTTAGCTCAAAATCCATAGCTACGGGGATGTTTCCGAACGGCGCTCTTGACTCCAAGTCGAAAGGTATGTCGATATCGATAAAAGATCCTACTAAAGTTTCTGCAACAGGTCTAATTGAGTCTCTCTCAGTGATGGGTTTCAGTTTTCCTTCTTCTAAGGATGATCGCCAAGAAATGTTTAAAAATCTTGCTGACAATCACAAGGAGATAAATATAGTGGAAGTGTAACTTTTGTTCCCTTATTGTGATCCCTAGTTTTGCTAGTTTATTTTTGCTTTGAACTTTTGTGCTTTTAGTTGTAATCGCTTGCACACGGCTTGTGTGTTCTTCAATATTATTATCTTTGCCGAGGAAAAAAAAAACAATTATTCAAGTAGTGTGTGTCGCGGTGGGCAGTGGTTGTAAGTCCGAAGTATTTATGGATATATGTTGGAAAAGTCTAGTTAAGACAATGAAGTGAAAAATATATAAAAGTTACGAAGTTTGGAACACGCATAAATAAATTGCTAAGTGATATTTGGTTGAACGAAAATTAATAAAATGTTCTAAAATAATTTAAGAAATTAATTACTTGAATTTGAAGTGTCGTCGAGTAAAAGTTTGAACTAAAAATCAGTAAATAATTGAAAGATTGTACTTGCTTTATTATGCCTTAATTTGATGCATCGTTTGGTTTGTTTTTCCGCTGCACTATATTATTTTTGGAAATTTCCTACTGGGTTGTGGTTGCTCACCCCTTTTCCTCTCTTCCTACAGAGTATACAGAGACACTAGCTGAAGAAAAGAAACTATAATTAATCACGGGGATTTGGCATCGGTATTTAAATATCGTCGTTTGATTATTTTGAATTATGGATTGTAATCACTTAAGAATGTTTTCGAAATAATTTATTTATTTATTGGAATTTCTTCGTAGTTCTAAATTATTCTTATTTTAAAAGGAAAAATATGGACCTACGATAGTCGCATTCCGGGATTCTAGGCTCGGTTCTAGCCTCAGAATTCGCGGGGTGTGACACGTGAGCATTTCCGATTAAATTAATCATAGGTTCTCTTGTGGTTAATTTAATTGAGATTTTTGGATACAAATTCATGTTTCATGTGATTTGTTAATCTTCAAAGAAATCCTTCTTTTCTTGTGAAAGTAAGGTCGCTGTAGATACCGTCGAAATCGGTTAAGATCTCTAAAATATCTAAAATGGAAATCACGTGGAAATATTATTAATAAGAGAAATTATTATTATTATCGAAGCCGCCACCCAACTTAGGGAGTTGGGACCCAAAATAACACTGGTCCAAAATAAAGAAAAAATATCCGGAAATCAAGTTACGGGCTAGGAAGGTGTGAGGCACCTGGCCTGTCCAATCCGAAAATTGGCCTCTACTTTATAATCGGGATTTTAGGGTCTAATTTGCATTAACAAATAATGAAATAAATACATAAAATTATAAAAGCTAATTAAATTAATAATCTAATAAACAACGCACCAAATCATGTAAAATAACACGAAAATATTAGTTCCGCCCAACTAGATGTTTAAATCAAATTCTAATGCAAAAAAAAAAATATCACTATTATTATCATTATTATAAGAGATTAACTTCTAACCATTAATATGATGTCAAACTAATTTAAAAGAGATCACAAATCAAATTGTTATTACGAGTACGACTATGTGCACCCCCTAGATAACCGGGGTGCACATTCCTCCCTTCTGTATTGGCTGAATGCACAATCTGGTGGGAATGTGGGATAATTTTCAAGGGTTTTATTTCAACTAAAAATTTAACTTAAGAAATTAAACGCAAATTCCAAAGCTATTTTTTCTCTCTATCGAGTCTTTCTGGGTTTGAAAGTAACCTTCTCCCCGAAGAACTATCATTTCCTTCCAATTTTTTTTCCTTTTGTTTGAGGTCTGAGTTTGAATCATCGATCCTTATGGCTATCTATGATCATCCCAAATGGAATGGGATGCTTTTTGTGATTAATTTCCCTTCAGGATCATTCTTAATCTAACGAGTTTAAATAATAAAAAAAAAAAAAGATTTGATTTCTGCTTAGTTCGATATAACAGCTAGTTTAAGGGTTTTTTTTAGTTTCTCTCAAAACATTCAATACAAAGACGATTTTTGTCATCATCCTCATTGGTCCTAATTTCAATCAAAACAATTCAATCGATCCCTGATTATTTGTTTCTATTGACAAAACTAGTAAGTACTGTTCCCATTGGTTAATTTGATGTTACTTTTATGCTTTCTCCATTTTTAACTAAATTTCAGTTTTTGACCAAATTGTGTGATCATCATTGATAATAAAGAAAGTTTATAAAATTAAAAGGAAGGAAAGAGTGCGAGTGTTGTTGAAGAACGGTAAAGAAAAACCTGATTATGAGATTCACGATGATGAACATCAACAACAATGCCATCTTCAATCTAATTGATCGCCAAATTTTACAGTATCATTAACAATGGAAGTTTTGATGAGAAATTCGATTGAAAGTAAGACCAATAAGTACTGCTCTTATTTTATTTGGTTTGGATCTTTTGAAACTAGTTCTCGTAATATAATCTTCGAATGGTTTCGGCCGTGTGAGACAATGCCGAAGACACTGGTAATGTTGTATTGAAGACAAGACAAGAAAAGAGTAGAGAGAGCGAAATAATGAAGTTTCCGGCAACTGTGTTTCTTTTTTCGACGTAAATTATTTAACGGTGTATATTCCCGTTAACTCTAGCCAATTAGGAGAGGGGGAATGTGCACCTAGTCGTATTACCACTATATTTCGGTCGCGCTACGCGGATCGCCACTTACTCGCTGCTTTCACGCAAGCTGAGTTGGTGTGGTGACGTGGCCTGGTGATATAGAGTACACTTATTCCACGTATCACCTTTTCAGAGAGAGAAATAAACCAAAAAAACAAAAAAGCTTCTTCCCTTTGCTAAAACAGTGCGACTGTTTCTCTTTTTTCCATCCACATACCATACCGGTCTCCTTTTTCATATTTCCACTGGTTCAAACCATTTTCAAGATCTAGGGTTTGAATAACTTTGACACTAATTGGGAAATTGGTTGAAAATTATATTAATCCTGAGACGAAATATCTACTAAGCGTTCATCATCTTATTGATGTTTGTTCTGAAGACCACTCCCCGTAATCATCATCAGAATCCTCCATAATCATCAATCGGTCGATTAATCAAATCTTGAAATTGACAACATGAACTCAAAGTTGTTTCTTCGAAGCTTTGTGGATTTTGACTGGTTAATTGAAAGGGGAAAATTATTAGTTGAATTAAAATATAGGGTTTGATTTGTGAATTTCAGTTTTATTGTTGTCGGTGATGATGATAATTTGAATTGAAAGATGCTTGGTGCAGTAGCTTTGATGGTCTTTTCTTTTTCAAGGGATTGAAATATTTCTAGAAGCCATCGCTCTGAAACAAGATGATCTTAAAGCTGATTAAAAGTATTGACATGAGATGTTCAATTGTTTTTTGTTGTTTAATGAATTGGTTTTGTTGAGAAAAAAAGAAAATATCGAAGGACTAAATTTAGAAAGAACCGAAGAGGGAACAAAAATAATTATTGCAACTTGCAAGTTTTTAATTCAGCAAAATGTCGGTAGTGATGATAAGTTTTGTTTGGTTTCTCTCACTACTGCTGACTGCTAACGTGTAATGGAAATTCAACCCAAACTAGCCACGTCAACTTGCCACATGAGAACGCGTGAAAGTGGCGATCAATAGTAGCGTGGTATCCAGCATTTTCCTATTAATTATTATAAAAATTATCAGTGATTGTTATTATTATTATTATTATTAATCAGCAAAAAAAATAAAATGAACTAATACCAGAATATGGTTACGTTTTTAGAACTATTTTCCCGTTATCACGCACGTTATAACCGTAAATAACTTTCTTACCATTTCTTTTGTCTCGGATTGAAAGTCAAAACTTCAATTAAATATTTTTAAACACAAGCCAAAGATTGTTAAACTGTGGACCAAACCAATGCTATTCGTATCAAGTACGGTATGCAGTACCTTGTCCTCTATTGAATAACGAGTAAACAACCTGACACGTGATCGTGTTCTCACAAAACATGAACAAGATTGTCGTATCGAACTTTAGAATGAGTCACAGTACATAAGAAAATCATTAGTTGTTCGAAAGAAAGTTGTAATAATGATAGAGAATGAATCGACAAACAAACTTTCTTAATGATTTTACGAATTTTATCAAACTCATTTTCTATGTAAAGAATATAAACATGGCACACTGGTACCAATACTATTTTTGAAACTAATAGCACTAACCTGTTTTCGCCAGCAGGGGATCGTGATGTTACTTAGATTAATTGAGAAAGACCAACAATGTTGACACGTGATCGTGTTCTCACAAAACATGAACAAGATCGTATCTTTAGAAGGAGCACCAATAAATTATCGACTTTTCCTCTACAATTTTCCTCCTAGATTTCTACCAAAAAATTTCCTTCTAGAATTCTCCCCAAATTTTTCCCTCGGTTCTCAAAAATGACACCCTATTTATAGCTTTCTTCCGTCAACAACTACCCTAAGATTAAAGTGACCTAAATCCGGTGGCTCATATTAAAAACCTAAATTCTCTAACCATATAAATCATTTATTTCCAATTAATAAAAATTCTCCAAAATCATTTTAATTTTCTTTACTAAAATAGTCAAATACTCCCTCCGTCCCACATATATAGGCGGAGAGAGACAATTCTCTTAGATTAAGAAAATTGCATGGGATTCATAATTTTATATGTTTTTTCTTATTTTGCCCTTCGTCTTATCTCCAACACAATTACCTATGTACAATAAATATGGGTATATATGGAAAAATTCATCTTGGAAAGCAAAGTCCGCCTATTTAGTGGGACAAAGAAAAACCAAAATTCCGCCTATATATATGGGACGGAGGGAGTATCATTTAATCTTAGGATTTTGCTAACACGGAATGTCATGCGAACAAATCTAAGGTAAGGTGTCCACATTTTCTACTCATTTTGGGATGGACGGCAGACCTATGAGGTTTTGGGCTCTAGAGGGTGCATTTCTCAATTGGGTGGACTTAGTGGTCATTGTTCGGTGGAAAACTAACTGAGCTCAAGTTTGGACTCACCTTCGGACCTAATGGACACATTTTGACGAAGGAAATTAAAGTACGACCACTGACATAGTTATAGTTACGTACTAGGGAACTATTAAGCATTTTGGACTTGCACAGTTTATAGTGGACTCTAGTTCGCGGGTGTTATTATTTTGGGCTAGCGACATACTTTGCCTAAGAACATTTCGGATACGATTGTGGCAATCTTTCGCGACCGTGCAAAATTGGGGTGTCTACAGTTGCCCCTCCTTGGCAGAGGTTTGCGTGCAACTGAATGCCAAAGACATACACATCAATTTTGCACATTTAAAATGTTGGATTCCTTGCTCATAAATTATCCGGAATGACACTAGAAAGTTCATCCGAATTATTTCTAAGTATTTTGATTTTGCACCCGTACACATCCTCATGATACATATCACAACGAAACGGTACTTGTGCCATACCAACTATTGCGAAAACAGGTTACGCTTTATTACATTAATTCATCTAACCACATGCTACGTCATCACATCGATTGCATTGTCTGAGTTTAGGCTCTTCAATCTTTAATACTTTGCTCAAATATTTTCATCATCTCTTGTCCTTTCTACGATCCATATGGAGCTTCAGATAAATAATTTTTCCCCAACTACTTCCACGAATTCTTCCTTTCCACTCTCCTTATGTAAAATAGCTTTTCACTTTCTCCTTCGAGCTTTTCGTCCAAAGTATGGAGAAACCTTGTAATTGATGACCTTGCAAAAGAGCTATTAGTAGCACATGTTCCTAATAAATACTATTTTTTTTTAAGAAAACAAATCCAAGAAAATAATTTTCATAACCAACAGGTGAAAAACAAAATACTCAATATATACAAAGGTTTAGGAATCCTGACCTGTCACGTGTCTGATAGATGCCACCAAAAATATTATCGTCCCCATCCAAATTTTCAAATCTGTCAATCCTCCCAGCTATTTCCCAGCTATAATTAACTTCATCAATTGGCTTAAAACTGTAAAACGATTCAGGATTTTTGATGCTTTCCAGGGATGACGTTCGATGCTTCAAATCTACAACTTTCTCCACGCGACTCTTCTTTTCCTCCATCTCTTTTATGAAGTGCTACTCAATTTTCCTAAGTGGCTGTTTAATAACCATTTTTTTGTCATTCTTTTTTTTCTTTTTCTTTTTCATTCATCATTTTTTTTTGTTCATTTTTTTCATTCATCAGTTATTTTTTTTTATTTTTTATTTTTCAATTTTTTTTATTTTTTTTCAATTTTTTTCAACCTACCCGTTTGGACGTCCGTTGTTCATAGAACTTTAGGAGATGGTGTACAGGGCTAATAATGACATACAAATGAACTAACATATCTCTCTCATCACACCAGACATTGTAATAAAAGACTGAAACACTCTAATGACATGGGCCCATTATGATGATATTGGTGCCCCTAGTTTTTTTTTTTTTTTTTTTTTTTTTTTTTTTTTTTTTTTTTTTACTGATTGACTGACTGAAGGGGCCAAACATGGTGATGACTCTGCCCCTATATTTTTTTTGACTGACTAAAGGGGCTAAACATGATGACGACTCTGCCCCTAAACTATGACACTATGAGAGAGATATTATTGGACTTCTAAAAAAAATCTCCTTAAGTTTTATGAGCGTTCGCCGCCCTTAGATAGATTTGAGCACTTACCTAGGTATGGTATTTCTTGGGTCGAGTAACACTTACTGGGCCTGGATCATGTTGGCTGCCCCGATCAAATTGTTGACCAATTCTTCTATTTTGTATGATTCTTGGATCTTCTCGAAATTATGCTTGCTTCATCTTCTTGAACTTATCTCTAAAAAATCATTCATTACCTTCTAATTAACTGCATTCTTGAACCTTATACTCGGAAAATCATTCATTGTCTTCTGATGAGTTGCTTTCTTGAACCTCATGCTGGGAGAATCAATTATTGCCATGTGATTAATTGCTTTGTTGAACCTTTTGCTGGGAACATCATTTGTTGTCTTCTAATTAATATCTTTCTTGAACTTTGTGCTCGGAAAATTATTCATTACCTTCTGATTAATTGTTTCCTTGAACTTTATGCTCCGATTATTATTCTTTGTCTTCTGATTATTTTCTTTCTTGAACCTTCTGCTGGGAAAATCATTCACTTCCTTCTGATTAGTTGCTCCGTCATTTCTCAAATTTAATAACACGTCCTTGTAAGAAATAGTTTCCTTCGGTAGAGGATTCATCGTCTTGCCTTTATTTGGTGGAAAAATCTCATCTTCATGTGTTTTGAATCTCTCTTCCTTCTTATTCTTATCATAGGTCTTCAACATCCATTGTGGTCTTAACTGCAACGGTTTCCCTTCAATTAAATTCACTACTTCTGTCTTCTGTATTGGCACATTCTTGCACTGTATCCACATTTTGGTCGTATTCATCTTATTCCTCCGAGGTGCCCTTAAAGGTTGATTTTCCTTATTTTGATTGACAAATTTTACTTCTTTAGCCGGTTCAGGTTTTTCTTTTCGGTGGTTCCACAGTCCCCACGGCTTTTCAGTGTTCTCAAACACTTTATTTATACCAAATATGTTGTTTTCCAACCGGTAAACAAAATCTTTTTGGTTTTTTAATTTATTAAATTTTTTTGATTTTTTTGAAATATTATGAAAATTGGAAATAAAAGATGACTTATTTACAAATTCAGGTGATGTACCCTTAACCGGTCTGATTGACTCAACAGAATGAGTTAGAGACTTATCTGACTCCGCCTCTATTGTTCTTACCACTTTTTGTTCATCCTCTTGTCTTACAGACTTCCATCTGAATGATGGTTGTGTGGGAGGCATAATTACGTCTTTATTCCGGAGATGAGGTGGCTTGTAAATGGTTCTGTTTCTTGCTACATTTTGAACCTTATCACCACCCTCAGTTTTAAACGGATTCCACCTTGTAGATGAAGATTGCTTTGTTGCATGTACTGGATCAGCATGCAAGATATCTGAGAGGTAAACTGGACTCGCTGATGGTTGAACGGGATAAGACAAGATTTCTAAAATATGCACATGCTTAACAGGTGAGTTCTACTTGGTAGAAGGTCAGAGATATGCACAGGCTCTGCTGGAAATCGGTTGGAATTTGGCACGTTCCTCGGTTGCTCAACTCCATAATAATTTGCCATTAACTCAGACAGAAAAATAGGACGATTAGTTGAATTAAATGAATTCACAGTTTGTACATGATCCGCGAAGAGCTCACTAATGTGAACAGGTCGATTGACAGCAGATTTTTGCTTGTTGATCGAGTTGGCTAAAATTGTATGGTTTTCTGCCAAGACAAAATTGACATTGGGTTCCCTTTGATGATAGGGTAATGGGTGCTTTTCCTCTACAAAATTCTTCTGAGGATGTCCATATCTTCCCTGATTCCAATTCTGGCTCTGCCCCGGGCATGGTCCTGTGGGTGATGCAATTACTGATGTAACTAGCACAATATTCACTTGATTTTCATATGTAAATGTAGCCCTTCCGCAATTATTCCAATTAGAGTCCTCCGGGTTGGTCAACCTTGTCATTCTTCCAGTGTTCAATGCATTTTCAATCTGTGAACCCGCCTTCCATAAAGAGTGTAATGTTGGATAATAAGATGATATCATGCGGTTCCAATATTCATGGTTCAAACAGTTCATTATAATATCTACCATCTCTTCTTCGGTTAATATCTCATCGATCTCTAATGCCTTGGTCCTCCAACGTGGAAAGAATTCTGTAAATGCCTCATTGGCTTCTTGTTTGACCGCCTCTAAGTGTTTCCGAGTAAACTGAATTTCAGGGATCAACATAAACCGTCTCACAAACATATCGACCATATCCTGTCATGTCGAAACTAGACTTGGGTCTGTCTTCATCAGCCACTTTAAGGCCATCCCGGTCAAACTTCTTTGGAACAATTGGACTAACAACCCATCATTAATACCTAATGGTTTCAATTACCCAACATACATGCGAATATGGATTTTCGGGCACCCAGTTCCATCATATCTATCCATATCTGGAAATTTGAATCCAGGAGGTAAACGAATATCGGGATAAGGATATAGCCCATGTATATCTATTGTATCCTCACCCATTTTATGCAAGGTCCTTTCGATATTTTTGAGCCTCTGGGCTAATTGTCTTTCTCGTGTTGTGGTCTCATTCTTTTTAGCCTCTTCATTATGATTATTTTTGTCATTTCCCATATCAGCCCCGACATGTTTTCCTGTGGACTCAGCAATGGCCTCGGGAGTCAACTTCTTGATCTCGGCCTCCATCGTGTCTTCATATTCTGAGAACTTGGTATCCAACATCTGTTGGAATTTTTCTCGCAACCAAGACAATGCCCCGGTATCGATATTCATTTCAGATTCTATGCTCGTGTTCCTGTTTTCAAGGAAACAAAAGAATATATGGTAACACAAGGGTGCTTATGTCTCGGATTTTGTGCAATAATGAATGCAATTTACTAATGCACTTGCATGCAGGTTTCACTAACTCTTGGGTAGGCTTGGGCTACCTTAGCAGAATATACCTCAGACGTAGTCAGACTAGTCTTCTTTGGTACTGGGCTAAGGCTTGTGGTGGTTCAGCTGGTAACTCCCATAAGGCCCAAGGCACGTGTTCAGCTTACTAGCGACTTGTTTTCCTAATAATCGGACGTCTGACGATGCGAAATGGAATGCAATGTGCAGATGGGTACGTGCACGTGTGTGTGTGCAAATACCGAGTAGTGTAAATCAAAACCCTAAAATCCCAATTATTTTTCGAGTTAGATTCTCAAGTCCCCAGCAGAGTCGCCACTGTAGATACCGTCGAAATCGGTTAGGATCTCTAAATATCTAAATGGCAATCACGTGGAAAATTATTAATAAGAAGTCGCCACCCAACTTAGGGAGTTGGGACCCTTCAAAAAAACACTGGTCCAGTTACAGAGATGAGTCCGGGCAAGATACGGGCTAGGAAGGTGTGAGGCACCTAGCCCATCCAATCCGAAGAGCGGCCTCTACTTTATAATTGGGAACTTAGGGTTTGGATTGCAAAAATATATAAAAAGAAAACAAACTTCATAAAATTGTAAATCTGCAAAAATACCAAATTATCAGATTCCCACGATTAAAAAAAAACATAAAATAAATCAAATTATAAAAAAAAAAAAAAAAAAAAAAAAAATATAAAACAAAATTATTATTATTATCGTAATTGAAAATCTAAAAAAATATATGAAATCAGAATCTATACCAAACACCAAATTTCTTATTACTGTTGTTACCACTACTATTAATTATCAATCACTATCAATATTATATTTGTCATCAAATGCACCAAACTAGTTAATGGAGAACATATGAGTAGTTACGAAAGCTTATCTATGCAACAAGTGACGAATCCTGTCTAAGATATCTAACTAGGCTACACTTGATGCTTATATGACATGCCACGAACCACTTGAGACAAAAATTAGTCAAAGCCGTAACACATGAAAGATGATTACTGTATTTGCATAAAACAGCATGGAAACAAATCGAATACGGACAAATCAATAAGAGCTTTGAACATGTAAAATATCTAGTGGTGTTCATCAAGTGTTCTAACAACATTTCTCATTATTCACCAAAAATAATTATCAAGCACAGAATGCTTATAAAAATATACGCAAACCTGTTTTGCTAGTAGAATTCCTCAATGTCACTTAGATTATGATAAACCAACTATGCCGCAATATTATATCCGAATGCCGCCAATACCTCTAGCACTGTAACTTAATTCTTCTCGAACAATAATCCTTGTAAACTTTTCTCTTGGGTTTCTAGAGAAATTTTTCCTCCCTAATCTCTATTGATTTTTACCGAAACTTTTCCCTCCTACGGATTTCTATCGAATCTTTTTCCTCTAAAATTCCCCCCGCCCTGAACACCAAAACTAGCTCACTATTTATAGCCTTTCTCTATCAACATTAACCTTTGGATTCATTGATTTCGATCGTACGACACATATTAAAAACCTAAATATCATTTCCAAATTAATAAATATTATTTCACATTTTAAAAATTATTTTATTTCATTTTCTTTAATTATAAAATATCTCATTTAATCCTAGAATTTTTGCTAACATGGAAAGACTTGGGAGCAAAGCTACCAATTGTGTCGACATTTTACACACATTAAAAGCTACAGGGTACGGACGGCTAACTTTGGCATATAGGAATTGGATGGACTTTCGGGTACTAGTGGGGTGAAGGGTTTATGAAATGAGTTCCCCACTTGCGACTAAAAAAAAAAAGTGCAGACGTTAACTAATTGGAGCGTCCTTTGGGTAGCTTTGGACTTGGACTAGTGGATTATAAGTCTAGCTTACATTTTGGAAATTAATTATCCGTGCATTACTTTTCATGGTCTATTTAATTACCAGGTGGCAACTATTATCCTAGTTTGCACTCATATTAGACTTCAACACCTAGACCACTTCGGATACGATTTTGCGGCGTACTTTCATTACCGTGCAAAATTGGGTGTCTACAGTCGCTCTTGTTGTTCTTTCGGGAATGACATTTTATGGGGAGAGTTCTTAATTGAACTTGTGCTTAATTGCCAAATCTTTGTGGGGAGTGCGGTTGTGGAATATTATAGGGGTTATCTTGTATCTTTATAAACTCCTTGATGAATGCATTTAGTTTCGGCTATATGATTGCATCTAAAAAAGTTGATATGTGCTTTCTTTTGGTCATGAAGTGTCTCTATGGAAATTTCATTAGGATCCCACTAGTTTTCGTACCTTTGCCAATTTTATTGACAAAAAGGGGGAGAATTAATGTGTAGTTCACACTACAAATACATATGATTTTCGGATCATTATGTAAGGGGGAGTGGTTTTCATGTGAGATGAAGTATTGACTAAGGGGGAGTGATACATATCACCATAGTATTGTTGTCGAAGTTGTGATATAATTAAACTTTGATGCCGTGTAATAATACTATGACACTGTATAACAATGATTGAGAGCTATTGTTTTCTCATTGTTATGGCTACGGAACTTCAACAACGATGATGCTGGTAGGCTTCGGAATGTGTATAAATTATAGCCTACAGTGATAACCGCAAGTGCACGGCGTCTATCGGAGACGCGGCAAGTACGGGTCGATCCCACAAGGACTTGTGGTGCTCTGATTTTGATCTAAGGTTTGCTAGACTGAGTTTCAAGTGGCAATGTGTAACACGGATGTTTTTGTTGCCGATACGGGGTGAGTTTGAACTAAAGTGATTCTAAACTAAGGTAAACAAAGTGAGAGTAAAGGATTGCTAGGTCTTCAAATCCACCTCGAATTCCTATTATGTGCTCAACTAGTTGAATGTCTTGTTCCTATATCGATAAGTGAAGCTTGTCACTTCTACCACCTATCTTAGGAGTTTCTCCTAGTGATACTTCAATATTAAGCTAAGGAACTAACCCGGTTAACTCTGGTTGTCTAATTAAGCACAACCAGTCAAGGGAATTAGCATCTAGTTCTAAGGCTTGAGCTGCAATACAACAACACAGTTGTAGTCTAACTACAATGGATCTATAATTTAAAGTATCCATTGTGAGAGTAAAGTATTGGGTATTAGAATTGAAGTTGTATCTATAATTTAAGCTCTCAAGAACATTCAAGCAAAGTTGAACTCAAAACAGAGAATTAGGGTTTCAATGAAACCCTAACAACTAAATTAAAACATACAAATAACACAAATTAAATCTACAAGGATGCTCTGGCTAATCCAGGCATGCCCTTCTACATACACAGACCACTTCAATTTATACATGCAACATAAAACCCTAACCCTAATTTCTTCAAAATCGAGAATAATAATAGAAAATAAATCAAACCCATGCTCTCAGATCGTCTCTCCTCTTGTCTAATCGGCTCTGAGCTGATGTGTGCTTCCTCTGCTCGAGAAACCCTAACCCTAACCCTCTTCTCTTTCTATTTCTCACTTAGCCTCTAGGGAATAGACTATGAGAGAAATAGAGGGAGGCGGAGAGGTGGTCTGTTGCGGATGCTGTGGTTGTCGCTGACAAGTGATGGAGGTGGTGGTGATGGCTCTGAGAGCTCGGTCGGGGAAGGAAGGTGGAGGAATGGGTTTTGCAGAGCTCTGCTCTCTGTCGGGGTGAGGGGAAGAAAGAAAGAGAAGATGAATTGGGAAATGGGGCTGGTCGACTGAGGTGTAGGGGTATGGGTGCTGTGGTGTTGAGCAGGTGCAGCAAAAGAGTGATGATAAAGCTTCAGCGAGCGTTGGATGCAACGAGACGAGATTTGAACGGCTGAGGGGATTTTGCTGCTGAGCGGATGCATCAAGGGACGATGAGAGCAAGGTAGCGAGCGTTGGATGCAGCTGGGTGAGATCGCACGGCTCAGGGAAGGATGGACTCGGATCCGGGTCACGGGTCAGGTCTAGCTCAAGCCCATGTCTTGTAGATGAGTTGCTACTTGTTGGGTTGCAACTGTTGCGCGCGCGGGCTTTGGCTTTCTGCTCCATAGATGCTCGACTCCAATTCTTCGCTCTTTGGCTCCTCAAATTCTCCGAGCTTTATTTATTACCTAAAAACACAAAATTAATTAATACAAATATTTATTCTTGAAAACAAATAAAATACAGAATATGGGATAATATCTGATTTATGAGCACAAAAGATGAGTAAAATGCCAATAAAAAGGTGTATAAATATGCACTATTTGGCACTCATCAATGCTGAATTGAATACCTTTGAAATCATTGGAGTACTTGGAAGTGACGAAGATTTCGAGTAATGTTGAAGAACCAAGGAGATCAAGCATGTGGATGCTGTAAAGTTTATTTATTTTGTATTCCATATGTATTGATAGTTTTGTCGCTAAAATTGACAAAGGGGGAGATTGTTAGAGCACTGCTCGGTCGAACTCGCAAGTGTTGCTATCTCAAGCTTGTTTGTCAAGTTTAGTTGCCAAAACTATAAGTCTTGATTTATAGTCTACTTATAGCTAAGTCTCGGACTAGGATAATAAGTGTAGTTGAGCTCTAGACTCCATGTCGTTCATCATGCAAAGACGAAAAACTACTCAAGGAACTGGTGGAACTTCATCGACAAAAAGGTATGTGGAGACTTGAACTTATCTATCACTCAAAAGTCTATCTATTCTATGTCGTATCTTGAGACAAAAGTCGTATAGCTATATAGATTTCGATTATACACATTTGCTATTTTGAGCCGAGTTTATCTCGCTTATCTATTTCTCGAAGTATGTGTTGGTAAGCTTTCGCTTTGGCCAAGTTCATCTTTACTCGTGACGAAAGTCATATTGATTATTTCAATAACTTGAAAATCGCTTTGATGAAAAATAGTTTGTGAATAACAACTATATAACATCCTCTAAGAAAGTTTCAATGATTGAAATAAGTGTTTAGAACATGTAACCATCTTTGGATATAAACATAGTGTGTTCTCACATTTGTGTAAAAGTCCAAAATCGGGAACCCAAAGTATGCGTACCCGTACGCGTACTGGCGGAAAGTTCACATCCGTGAATTTCTGTTGGAGTTTGAAAGTGAAAAACAAACTCAATCCGGTTACTTAAGTACGCGTACCTGTTTGCATACTTAGGTAGGTTACTTTCTAAAATCGGTTTGTTCATGAACTAAAACATTTATATAATAAGGAATGCATTTTTTGCAAACAGTGGCTATAATGTTCATGAATCGATTCGAGTGAGTCAAAACCGATTTTGCTTCGATTGTGTCTTGTATACTTCCATGAGATCTAAGAAATTGAACAACTCTCTAACTATTTCATTTGAGTCATTTGAACTAGTTATGGTGAAGATGAATAAGATTGATATGAAAGTTCTCATATGGCTAACCATTGGTTAACTATTGTTGAACCAACTAAGTGTACACGTTTAGGTACGTTTCTCAAACCTAAATGAAGTTACGTTTCATTTGTGTATAACAAGCTAAGTTCGATATAACGGTTGAAAGATATTAGCTTGAATCTAATCAGGTTTTCATCTAACGGTGAATATTGAATGCTTTGTTACCAAGGTAACTTAGATTGCAAACCCTGATTTGGAGACTATATAAAGGAGAACTCTAGCAACTAGGAAACTTAATCCCCACACCTCCTGTGTGATACTAGATGTATAAGCTAGAGTTGATTCTCCTTTAACCTTAGTTTTTTCACGAAACCCTATAGGTTAACGACTTAAAGACTTCATTGGGATTGTGAAGCCAGGCCCAACTGTTTTCTCTGTAGTTGCGTGATCTGATCTTGTTGTTTCTATCATGATTGAGTGCAATCGTAAGATTGGATTGAGATTTATATCTCCAATAGGCAAGATAGAAAAGTAGTCACTAACACCTTCGTCTCATCGTTTGTGATTCCACAATATTTTGTTTCGCTAGTCGATTAAGATTATTGTGAGGTGATTGATATTTCTAGGTTGTTCTTCGGGAATATAAGTCCGGTATATCAATTGGTTCCTGTTCACCTTGATTTATCAAAATACGGAACAAAGGTATTTCTGTGGGAGACAAATTTATTTACTCTTGTAGACTTTTCTGTGTGAGACAGATTTGTTTATTAAAGTCTTCGACTTTGGGTCGTAGCAACTCTTAGTTGTGGGTGAGATCAGCTAAGGGAATCAAGTGCATAGTATCCTACTGGGATCAGAGACGTAAGGAGCGCAACTGTACCTTGAATCAGTGTTAGATTGATTGGGGTTCAACTACAGTCCATACCGAAGTTAGTTTGTAGTAGGCTAGTGTCTGTAGCGGCTTAATACAATGTGGTGTTCAATATGGACTAGGTCCCGGGGTTTTTCTGCATTTGCGGTTTCCTCGTTAACAAAATTTCTGGTGTCTGTGTTATTTCTTTTCCGCATTATATTTTGTTATATAATTGAAATATCACAGGTTGTGCGTTGAATCGATCAATTGGTAAATCCAACCTTTGGTTGTTGATTGAAATTAATTGATCCTTGAACATTGGTTTTTGGTACCGTTCAAGTTTTTCTCTCTTATATTCAATCGGGCTCGCAAATTATTATTTGTTTGGTTGCGGATTGAATTGAGAGATTGAGATATAAAATTTTGATATACTTTTCTTAAGATTGATTCTGATTGTCTGGTTGATTCTCTTGAAAGTATATTGGAGTTAGTCCATACAGATTGCTAAGCGAAATATTGGGAGTGGTTGTTAGACCCCCGTTTTTTCATAGTAGTGTGCATTCAAACTCACACTTTTATATGCAGATGGGGAAAGTTTACCATCATTTTGGAGGATGTGGTTGCTTTGTTGAACCTTCCAATTATGGGTAATCTTCCTGAAGAACTTTCAGCAGAGGACACTGCAATGTCCAACATCTTGGCAGCTAAGATGGACGACCTTAATCAATTATTTAGCAAATTTTGTTATGCGCAATGGTTAAGGTATTGGTGGCCGAGAGATAGAATTCCTGACATGCCCATTGATGGTACATTAACCATTGCGGCTTTCTTGTGCTTGTGGATGTCCAAAGATGTACTTGAAGATAGTGGAAACTTGTTGAAGCCATTTGTAATTACTTTTGCTATTAAGATGACTCAAGGTGAGAGAATTCCCATTGGTAGTCTGTTATTGGGTGGAACACAAGGTTCCCACTGTTGGGATTTTTCAGCAACAACTCCTAAGAAGGTAAAAGCATCATCGACATTTTTACTAGTGAACTCACCAGCGCACATAGATTCGACCATGGCTTTGGTCGAATAGTCTACACCATCATAAAGAATATCTACTAGTTTCATTTTCTCAAACCCATGGTGAGGATATTCAGATAGGAGATCATTGAATCTCTCTAAAAACCTATAAAGAGATTCTCCCTCTTGTTGCATACTGGAGCTAATTTTCTGCCTAACAGCTGCAGTTTTATGCTTAGGGTAGAATTTCAAATAGAAAGCAGCAATAAGTTCATGCCATGTTTCTATGGATTCATATGGTAAGTTGTTAAGCCAGGTCTTGGCTTCATCTCTTAAGGAAAAGGGAAACATCCTAAGTTTCAAGACTTCATCAGTAAGGTCCTTAATCTTAATTGTTCCACATATTTCTTCAAAGTCCCTAATGTGAAAGTAAGGGTTTTCATCATCTTTTCCTAAGAATATAGGGATCATCTGAAGAATACCAGGATTCAACTCAAAATTAGCCGTAGAAGCTGGCAATTTAATGCATGATGCCCGGTTGGACCTAGTTGGGTACATGTACTCCTTCAAAGTTGTCATTTTTTTCACAGTAACAATCCTAGGGGTGAATTCCTCACTTAGACTTAAATTCTCAAAAGTGAAGTTTCAAAAAACAGGGCTCTCCAAAGAAGAGTTTTTGAGTTCCCCGTTTATAAAATAAGAACTTCTAGGCTCGTCACTAATCAAACGGCCAAAAGTATCTCTTTTCCAAGCACGCTCTCTAATGGACTCGGGCATACACTAGAAAAAACAAAAAGAAGAAAAATAAATCCTAACAGGAAGGGAAGTTCTATGCAAACACAAACAAGGCTGACTCCACCATAACAAACCTACTGATTTCTAGCAAACAAAAAGCATGATGGCTCCACTTAGATTGTTTCTAGACCAGCTTCTAATCCTTCGAAAGGGAATTCATTACAATTTAAGCAAACCCCTCTGGAATCAGTCTGAGTTAAAGTAAGCTAAATAGAGACGAGGGAAGCTCGGTGGAGCTTTGATACCCAAGGTCTCACCGGCATTACAAGGCAGCGCATTCAACTTACAGAAACCATCATGAGCTTCGAAGTATGCTTAAAAGAGTAACCAATATTTTTCAAACGACTTTCCTATTAAGCTCGTTACCCTATCGGTCTCGTTCTAGTCAGTATTTTAAGCTTGGGTTCGCGTTTGGTATCGTTTTACTAAGGCGGGCAAGAAGAGAACGGTGATGAAATCCGAACCCTTATCTTGTATAGCCAGGCCTTGCCCTTTACTAGGAAATTAAAGCAGTCGTATTCAGTTCCTCGACATATATGCAAACGAAGGAATACAGTAACCCGCTGACAGGGGATTCGCGAGTGTTTCGAAAAACTTACCTCCCGTTCCAAACGGGGGATGAACCGCTGAAGTAGACTCGAGCCACGACTCCTATGTCATGTACGAACCCGAGGGGCCGAGGCAATATCGTAATTGTCGTCCTTCTCTGCAAACAGTTTAATATTTAATATACTACCCTTCCGTAGGGTTTAAAAATAAAAGAATTTCCAAGTCCAAAGTCCAAAGTCCAATATAAAAAGAAAATTACAACAATAGAGAATATCCTAATACAGTTTCTAAAAACTAAAAAATAATAAAAACAAAATCTAATAAAATTTTTCTCTTTTTTTTTTTATTTTTTTCTTCGTTCTTTTCGCTTTGTCTTTTGACTCCAAATATTTAAGTGGTCACCAAAAGCTTTGGCAACTCCTTTTTCTTTCGCTCCAAATTCCAAAAATCTGTAATGAAAAGACAAATACCCAAAAACGTAAAATAGAACAAAAATACTGAAAGCAAAAACCTAAAAAAATAAATCTAAAAAATCTAAACCTAAAGACAAGTCCGCGTCGGCGGCGCCAAAAATTGATGGTATTTTCAATGATGTTGTAGTAAAAGGTTCGTTGAGACTTGTGAAGGTTCGATTTTTAAACTTAATAAAACTAAAAATATAGCAAACTCAAATATAAAAAAAAATGTTTGTGGAAATTATGGAAAGTCTAGGATTCCACCAATTTCCGCACTCATATGGTTCAGATATCAAATCTAAACAATTAAAGCTCAAATGATAAAGTTTTATTGACTCTAATTTATTACCTAAGGTAGATTTCGAAAGTAATGGGTGTAAAACTAAAGCATGGGACATCAAAACATCTAAGCTAAGCATGACCCATCAATTGTAATCACAACCATTCAATGAAACTCATAATCAATTGATTACAGTGCAAATAGTCGTAACAAGAATTGATATAATTACCACATTTGTGAAACTTGGCTTCCTCCGTTGCCCCAGAGGATGGGTTTAGCTCATCATAATGGAAACACGCTCAAAAGTTAATTTCATTGCTCAAAAGGTGTTCACAAATTGTAGGATCAGAATATCGCAACACCAAGACCCTTGCGAAATCCATAAACGACACACTGCGAAAATATCGCAGATTGGTAATAAAAATGACGCAACAGATGACGACAGCCTGAGCACGAGAAAGATGTGAAAACCTAGCGAGATTTAGATTGTTGCGAGATTTAACATTTGTACACTTGCGAGAATGTCGCAAGCCAGATCCGAAAATAAAGGACAGCTTAGCTGTCATCCACTATGTAATGTCCTATATAAAGAGCCGAACAAGCTTAAGAAAGAGGAGATCTTTTTCGAGTGTTGAGCAAGTCATTAGGAGAGAGAAATTCCAGAGCGTTTATTAATTCTTTAGTTTATTTCCTTTTCATCTTGTAACATTTGTGAGATTAATCAATAAAGATTATGATTGTTCATCTTAAAATGACTTGATTGTGTGAATTCTTGTGAGGGATGTAGTGTGGGATTTCCTGCAACTACATATGGCGCTAGAAACAGGGATTGATTGAAGATTGATATTGTGATTTGAAAGAATTTGGAGTAATAGGAAAGGAATTTCATATAATTTTCAACAATCACTAAGATTGAAAAATGGCTAGAAGAAGACGTGCATCAAAACAACCAACAACTGTTAGAAGGAGTAGGAGATTTGCTGGAGAAGGGAGAGACGAAATGGAGGAATCTTCAAGAATGAACACAAGGAACAATGGATAAAATCAAGTTCAACCGTCAATTCAACGTACACCAATACAAAATAGAACTGTGGATTATGACAGAGTGAGTGTACATACTTGGCGATCAGATTCTGAAGATGAAATGGGAGAAGAGTAGCAATTAGGAAGCAATGGACGAGAGGAGAGAGACCAAGAAGTAATTGGAGGGATAATTCATGGAAATGAAGAGATTGCAGCGTTAGAGGCATTGAGGCAAACAATACATGAAGAAAGGCGATTAGAAGCAGAAGAACGTGCAAATCTAACAAGGCAAAATCATGAGTTGAGGATGGAAAACATGAGATTACAAAATAGAAGGTCAAGAAGCACTACAAGGTCAAGTTCAAGATCAGTTAGAGAAGAAATAAGACAAAATTTGCCTATAGAAAATGCTAATGAAGAAACTCAGGAGGGAGTACAAAATCCAGGCGAAGAACGTCGCGAAGGAAGGGAAATAATGGAAGATCGTTATATCCAACGTATTGAAACTCTTCAAAATGGGAAAAACGATAGAAATCAGGGAAATAGGCAACGTCAGGGGCGAAATAATCAAGATGTCGAAGAAAATCAGGAAGAAGGAAGGAGAATATTACATGAGAGAGAAGCACAGAGAAAGCAACGAGAAATTGAAGATGAAATTGAAAGACACTACACTGAACAAGCACGTTTAGCTTGCGAGAGGGAAAGACTGAGAGCAGAAGTGGAAGAACAGGAGCTACAAGAGGCAATTCGCCAGAACAATCATGATAATCGAGAAAGAAGGCGTGAAAAAAATCGCAACAATGGTAATATCAATGAAGAATATGATAGAGTACAAAGGAGAGCTGAAAGGCGGCAAAGAAGAGAAAATGAGAGATATAACGGTGTGCGAATTCATGAAAGAAATGAAAGAGAAGATCGCAGAGAAAGACGAGAAGAAAGTGATGAACAAGAAAGTCAAAACAGATATGAACGCAGAAGGAGAGAGGTGGAGTTAAAAAGACCAATAGATCCAAATTTTGGTGTAAATGAACAAATTTTGAGAGAGTTAGCGGAAATGAGAGGAATGTTAAATAATAAAAGAGAAGGAGGTAAGAGACAACTAGATGAAGCCATAGAAGAAGTTTCGAAAACCCCATTCACACAAGAAGTACAATCAGGAGTAATACCCCCAAAGTGCAGTTTACCTGCGTTAACCAGCATTTTTGATGGAACAACTTGTGCGGTACAACACATCAAAGCTTATGTGAGATGTATGCTACAATGGGAGAACTATGATGCTGTATTATGCAAATATTTTGCATCAAGTTTAACAGAGAGGCCTTGAAGTGGTTTGAAGGTTTGCCAAAGAATACTATAACATCTTTCAACCATTTGCAGGCTATATTTTTAGGGGCGTATATAAGTAACAATTCCTCGCGACCTGGCATTGAAGATGTATTTGGGTTAAAGCAAAGGGTTGGAGAAAGTTTGAAACATCTAACCATGAGGTGGAAGACAATGTGTAGTGATATGGCTGGTCGTGTGGATGAGAGATATCTCATTCTATCATTCATTAACGCTATGTTTGCAACCAATCTGTTATATATTCAAATTTTCAGAATCAAGAATACGATCACAATGACTGAGTTGCGAGAACTTCAAGAGGAGTATATTGCTCTGGAGGAAAAGCAAAATGAGATGGAATCATACCCAGTTGCGAACACAAGTTCAAAAGCAACGAACGCAAGCATGTTACCTAAGTTGATAAGTACAGTGGCGAGAACATCGCAAGGACAACAAGAACGGATAATGGGAGATAGTCAGCAGAAACTAGTAGATATGGGAAGTCGTGATCAAAAAGAATTCGAGAGAGAAAGAAACGTCTATAGACGTGGTGGAAATAACAAAATTCAAAGACTTGATCAGCCACAAGAAACTTATGGAGGTCAGAGGCAAAACTATCATAGAGGACAGCGATATCACATGATAATATGGGAAGAAATCAAGATGCCGCCACTGAATGCTAGTGTGGAGAAAATATGGGAAGCTATAATTTTGATGGAAAACATACCCGCACCATGGAACATGGGAAGTGAGCCACCTCCGAGCGACAGAAGTCATGAATTTTGTTCTTATCACCATTTTCATGGACACTCAACAAATGATTGCAGAAATATAAAAAGAATCATCCTCAGAATGATAGACCAAGGGAAACTAAATCATTTTCTAAAAAACCAATCTCGGTCTCAACCATTACCACCACCGCCAGAAATTCGCAGAGTAAATACAACAAAAGGAGGAGAAACATTTGTAATAGAAGTTGGAGCAAAGGCAAAGAATCTGTTTTGTTACTCTATCGTACATTCGTACAAGACAATTGAAGATTTTCATGATAACACTCTCAGTAGGGTTTTCGCAAGAGATGCCGATAATAGAGAAATAATGAACATTGCGAAGACATCGCCACTGGAAGAATGGCAAAAGCAGACTATCTCTTTTACCGCAGAGGAAGTACCTGAGGGTGTAGAAATGCACGACAATCCATTAGTGGTAAGATTGGAGATTAACCCAAAACCTAGCGAGGGTGAAGATGATGAAGCTGAGACTTCATGGGCAATCAACAGAATTTTGATCGATACTGGAAGTTCCGTGAATATTCTTTTTTATCATACTTATAAAACTATGGGAGGGAAAGATGAAGATCTAATACCTTCAACTTACAATATCTATGGTTTTAATGGTACTGCAAATAAGCCTAAAGGAGAAGCTCATATGCGAATCCCATTGAAAGGATTGTCCTCTGAAATTTTATTCTGTGTAGTTGATGTGGAATCACCATACAACGCATTGATTGGACGACCTTGGTTACATGAGATTTTAGGTGTGGCATCGACTTTCCATCAATGTATCAAGTTCCCTCATCCCACTGGTATTGGCATCATAAAAGGAGATTGGATTGAAGGAAAGAAGTGTTATGAAATTGATATAGAATCTTGCGAAGAAAGAGCTGCGAAGAAGAAGAATTGGAAACACAACATCAAAGAAAAACAAAAAGGTGAAAGATTGATGGTAGATGTAATAGAACAGAGACAAGAAGAAACGCTGCGAAACCAATATATGATGAAGATAAGAAGTGGCGAAGGCTTCGCAACAGACAAGAAAATGACAGAAAAATTCAAAAATGCAGAGGCAGAGAGGAGCAGAAGTAAGAGACTTAAAGAGTGAATGTATTTGTTGATTTTATGACCGAGAAGAAGGAAAGATGTATGGTTAAAAAAAAATTTTATGTATAACAGAGATGAGATTGCGAAAGAGAGCTGATATGCAGAAGAAGAAAATATATTTTATGAATGATAAAGATGAGATTGCGAAATTACAAAAGAGCTTATATGCAGAAGCATCGACAAAATAATCAGACATAGGTGAACCTACTATGGCGTACACCCTAGTTCGCGAAATCAAAATTTCGCAAGAGGCAAATGTAAGACCTAAAGTGCGTCATAGAAGGGGGTACCTATTGCATGGCTCAGGGAAAAGGTTACACCGCCCCTGGAACCTGAGTCATGGAGAATCGGGGTCAATAAAGCCCATCCAGGAGAGGTACCTTGGATTTTCAATCTAAGCTTATGACTTAGATTGGACGACCGAGGGTCTCTTCTAAGGAGTCAGCATTTGATCAAGGCGCCGAGGTACACAGTTGAGCCAAGAGTGCCTGGGGAATTTGAAGTGTCTCGGCCATTCTTGGCAAGTCTTGGCTTATGCTACACTCGGCCCGAAGAAAACTCCACTTAGGGTGCAGTATCGTAACCATAAGCCCTATAGGCAAAAGGGATAAGAGGCTGCGAAAAAAACTGGTTGTTGTTAAGACCGGATGGGAGGAGCTAGCCTTGTATGGCAGAAGTACGCCTCCTTGAAGGGGAAACCAGGGGGAAGATAAGGGCGGCACCCTCCATTAGGGAGCTGATAAGTGTCTTAAGACGCAAATGTCATGAGGCTTTTTACTCACGGGAGTATCAAGGCTTGTCATATTTGTGCAACAATCCTGAAGAGGCAATAATACAAAAGAGAAGATAAGACGAGATCAATGCGTCATTACATGCAAGTGTAAAGACGTCCTGCGATTTCGTCGCAAGACGGCAATGTCATGGGGCTTTATGTTCGCAAAAAATTTTAGGTCTGTCATATTATCGCATGAATAATATCCTGCAGAGGCAACAATACTAGAGAAATGATAAGACAAGATCAATGGGTCATTACATGAAAGTGTAAAGACGTCTTGCGATTTTGTCGCAATGACAAGAGGTGGCATAATAATACCTTTAACTAGGAAGGCAAAATAAGACCACATAAGAGAAAAAGAAAAAATGAAATCTTGGAAGAAACCAAGAAATACTTACTTGCGAAAATTCAGCAGCAACAGCTGCAAGATTGAGGCATGAATACATATCACTATTCGAAAGTAACTTGCTCAGTCTTTCATTTGAATGCAAATAACAGAGGCAAGTATGGGAATGTATAGAATAAAAACATATTATTTGTCTTCATATGATAGATTTACGCACTCATAAAATGAAAGGTTGATAATATATTGACTAATTATGTTGCAAGAAAGAATTGCTCTTTTAACATGTGCAGAAAGGAGCAACAAAGGTAGATCTTGTATTTGAAGATCCAAGAAATTCGCAGCAAAAGATTACAAAAATAGAAGATTAAAAGAATGAATGTACAGATATTACAAAAAGAGAAGGAAGAAAATAGAACTATTTCTCGTTTGATTCTTCTTCTTCATCATCCTCATCAGATCTTTCTACTTCTTCATCTCCATCAGATTCCTCTTCTTCGCTAGCATCGCTGTCATAGATATCCAGAGAAGGCACATTCTTGGGGATTTCTTCAAGAAGGAAAGAATATGCGGAATGAGGGATACTATTGTCGTCGCAGACCATCTTAATAGTCTGATTGCGAAAAAGAGTAGCATCATTCTTAAAATTCGCAACAGTAATCTGTAGTTGCCTTTTCAATCTAGAATATTTATAATCCCGAGAAGAAAGGTTCTTTGCGAGTTGCTCCTTCTCAGACTCAAGTTCTTCAATTCTTTTACGAAATGTCTCTTCAGCTTCTGCGAACATGTGACAATGAATCAGCAACTCAACAACAATTTCATGAAAGACAAACAGTTAAATAAAAAAGAACAATTAACAACCTTCTTTGTCAGAAATCATATCCATAACCAAGGCCGTATGCTCAGCTTGAACACTAACATTAACACCTAAATTATTTATGGCGTCATCTAGAACTTTCGCAGCCCAAGCAAATTCATCGTCATTATTTATGAGAAGAAGGGAGCGAATTTGATTCTCTATTTCGCTAAGTATAGCATTTTTGCGGTTAGATTCATCTCGTTCAATTTGAACTTCAAGAAGAGTCTTTTGGAATTTCGCTAATGCTTGAGTCTTTTGAACTTCAAGAAGAGTCTAGCGATGCAATCTTTATCATCTATGAGATCACTGATTTTGGTTCTTAAAGCATTAATTTTTTATTTAGAATTAAGATAAAGACGCTTAAATTGGTTGGCTAAGCCTAAACTAGATCTATGATCAATTTCTAAGAGGCGAAATTTGGATTGAAGTTCATTTAGAGGAAGAGATTTAATCTTGTCATTTGAAAAACTGTTCAAAGAATTGTTGAGGTGATCAATAAGAGCATTGTTATCCATAGGGTCAGGGAATGAATGAAGAAGAATGGCTTCATCAGAAAGGTTATAGACGTCTGCGAAAATGGTAAGTCAGATGAGGGAAGATAATGAGAGAAAAAAATAAAAGAAAAGAGAAAAGTCTCATACCATAAAGTTGTTGGTTGGCACTTTGAAGACTAGATATCTTATTCTTCTGAGTGGAAGAATCAACTTCTAATTGCTTAGTCTTCTCGCGAAGAGTAGCAGCTTCAGCTTCAGCTTCCAGTTCTTCATTTCTCTTGCGAAGTTGAAGATTCTTCTTTTCAAGAATACCGCGCCTTTTCTCAAGATCCGAGGCAACATCGAAGGAAGCTCTCCCGGTCTGTAAAGGAAAGTGAATAAATTATCAAGATAAAACTTAAAATCAAAATTATGAAGAAATAGGGGAACAAAGACATACCAAGACACCAAGCGAATTTAGAAAGCTGGGAGTCACCGATCTAGAGACCCCATGAAGAGAATCATCACCTTCCAGTAAAGGAGCATCGCATATAATCGCAAGAGCTTTGCATGTACTGGAGAGACGATCATCCCCAATCCCTTGCATGGAGTCAGAGAAGATGCTAGACAGTTGTGCCATAGAAGATTCAGACGGAAAATCTTCCCTTGCGAGAGAAGTATCAACATCATCATTATCTTCATCATCAGAGCTTTCGCTGTACTGAAGATTTGAAGGAGAGGGAGAGTGAATCTTTCATTTCTTTGAAGGTAGGGCAGTGGACTTCTCCCTGCGAAGAGGACCTTTACCCTTGCCTTTAGTCTTCGCAACTTTAGAACTTTCTTCTTCTTCAACAACTTCAACACCAACCTTCGCACACGAATGAAGATAAGAAACAGAGGCAACAATATTGTTAAAAATAATAAAGAAAAGTATTTCTTAATTCATCCGTGATCGAACGGAGCGCCGCAAGGGTACTTGCCTTAGCAGTCCTTTTGTAGCTTTTTCTTAACTTGGTAACCTAAAAATTTCGCAAGATTAATAGATATAAAAAGGGGTGAAGATTATAAACTGAGCGAAATTTAAGAAAAATACCTCTTTCGCTTTCTCGGGCCAATTAAATACCCAAGGTTGATAATTGGCGAGATTCGCAGGAAGAACATTTGAACCTGAAATGTAAGGTCCTTTCAAAACCAATGGAAAGACGCACCATCTGTCGTCTTTAGAGTGACGAGGAATATTGTTCTTGCCAGAATGCCAGTCGATATCCTGCATAAGTATTTTATCGCAACATTTTCTAGATACCGAGATATTCATGAAAGTACTAGATGGCCTTTAATTGACCAAATCAAGTAACTCTAAACCATGGAGTGCGTTTTGAAATTTAGTTGAAACACCCACTTTACGGATTAAAGCAATGGGCGGATGAGGTATACTCGTCTAAGTGATTATTTGATTGGGAAGGGATATACAAATAATGAATTGTGCCCCTGCGTGTTTACAAAGAAAACAAGTTCCCGGATTTGCAATTATAGCCGTCTATGTCGACAATATGAACACAGTAGGTACTCTTGACGAATTAAGAGAAATCACAAGCTATTTGAAATCCGAATTTGAGATGAAAGATCTTGGGAAAACTCGGATGTGTCTAGGACTTAAAATAGAACATCGAGCTTGTTGAATATTAATTCACCGATCGCATATGTCCATAAGATATTCAAGCAATTTAATATGGACAAAGTGCAGCGGCTAGCACTCCCATGAATGGTAGAATTTTAGATGTACATAAAGAACCATTTCGTCTAAAGGAAGGTGACGAAAAGGTATTGGGAGAAGGATGTCCCTATCTAAGTGCAATAGGCGCATTATTGTAGTTAGCAATGTACTCGACCAAATATCTTGTTCTCGATGAACTTGTTAGCTAGATATAGCTCAGCGCCAACGCAGCGTCATTGGAACTTTATAAAGAATATCTTTAGATACCTAAAGGGAACCATTGACTTGGGTTTGTTTTATCCCTATTGTAGTTGAAGGAAATCCTACAATACATCCCTCACAAGAATTCATAATATTCAACACATCTTTAAGATCAACAATCACACTTTTTATTAATTGAGTTAAAGAATTTTACAAAGGGGAAATGAAATCAAGAATACAACTATTGCTCCAGACTTTCACTCTCCTAAAAACTTTCCCTCCACTCTAAAAAGATCTCTCTCTTTCTTAAGCCTGTTCAGCTCTTTATATAGGGCATTACATAGTGGATGACAGTTAAGCTGTCCTTTATTTTCAGATCTGACTTGCGATATTATCGCAAGTGTACAAATGTTAAATCTCGCAACGCTTATAAATCTCGCTAGGTCTTCACATCTTTTTCGTGTTCAGGCTGTCGTCATTCGTTGCGTCATTTTTATTACCAATCTACGATATCTTCGCAGTATGTTGTTCAAGGATTTCGCAAGGATATTAATGTTGCGATATTCTGATCCTACATCTTGCCTCTTCTCATGTCTTCTCTGTGAAGGAGAGAATGTCATGAGAACTAGTACTTTCAAAATGCCGCAGCTGTTCATTTTTCCACATTCTTCTGTATTGACATGATTCTGTACTTTTGCGCAGAATTTATTACACCGCTATTTCTCAAACGTTCATGTCTACTCTTCGCATTAAATGTGTTTACCTTTTCGAGAATTCTTCTCTCTATATATATTTTTCTGATTCTTCTCTTCTTCTTTTTACTTTCCTTCTTATTTTTTCTGCAATCTGTTCTTCAACGTTTCTCCGTAACTTCCGCTTCTGCTGCTGTAAATCTTCTTCTTTCTACTTCTTTTGATATTCAGTTTTTTCTTCATTTCCATACTAAAAATGCCTCCAGTTGGTCGTAAATATGAAACTTCTCTGGAAAGAGTTCAGAAAAATTTCGAAGAGAAGGGTTTCACATTAACCACCATTCCCAATCAAGAATCTAAATCCATTCTCTCTGCCAAATTGTTTTCTGATCATCATTGTGATGATAAGGAAATCATAGTTTCGCTTGGTCAGATTCTCGATGGCCTTCCCATTCCTCTTTGTGATCCAAATCTTCCCTTGTTTTATGAAATTCTTGCTCATGCGAAATTCTCGCGAGCCATCTACCAATTGAGTGAGGATTGCATTCGCTTAATGCTTGAATTCGCCAACAGCGACGCTGGTAAAGGATCTCTTTATCCAAAAGAAGTTAGGGATCCTGAATATGAGGATTTAGAAATACTCGCTGAAAAATACACCGTGGATAGTTTCTTTGAAAATTATGAAGTAATAAACATGAAAAATGATAAAACTCGCTGGGGTGCTCGCTTGAAGGGGAAAGAAAATGTTGCCATCGATAGAATACTTATGCGGGACATTGATTGGCATTCTGGCAAGAATAATATTCCTCGTCACTCTAAAGACGATATATGGTGCGTCTTTCCACTGGTTTTGAAAGGACCTTATATTTCAGGTTCAAATGTGCTTCCTACGAATCTCGCCACTTATCAACCTTGGGTATTTAATTGGCCCGAGAAAGCAAAAGAGGTATGTCTTCAAATCTTGCTCACTTCATAATCTTTCATTTTTTGTTACTTTCTTGTTCTCTAATTCTTGCGGAAATTTTAGATTAAAAAGCTGAGATCGAGCTATAAGAGAACCGGGAAGGCTAGCACTTTATCTGCTCTGCGCTCCATCACAGATGAAGTAAGAAACATCTTTATATTTTTAACAATATTGTTGCCTCTGTTTCTTATCTTCATGTGTGTGCGAAGGTTGGTGTTGTAGCTGTTGAAGAAAAAGTAAGCTCTAAGGTTGCGAAGACCAAAGGCAAAGGTAAAGGTTCTCTTCGCAAGGAGAAATCTGCTGCTCCACCTTCAAAGAAGCGAAAAGTTCATTCTCCTTCTCCTTCAAATCTTCAACCTGGCGAAACTTCTGATGATGATGATAACGATGACGTTGATGCTCCTTTCGCAAGAGAAGATTTTCCAGCTGGATCTTCTATGGCACAACTATCTAGCATCTTCTCTGATTCCATGCAAGGGATTGGGGATGATCGTCTCTCTAGTACATGCAAAGCTCTTGCGAGTATCTGCGATGCTCCTTTACTAGAGGGTGATGATTCTCTTGTGGAGTCTCCAGATCGGTGACTCCGAAATTTTCTGAACTCACTTGGTGTCTTGGTATTCCTTCGTTTCTATATTCCTTCATAATTATGATTTAAAATTATATTATATCTTGACAATTTCCTTCGCAGACTGGGAGATCTTCCTTCGCTGTTGCCTCAGATCTTGAGAAAAGGCGTGGGATTCTTGAAAAGAAGAATCTTTAACTTCGCAAGAGAAATGAAGAACTAGAAGCTGAATCTGCTACTCTTCGCGAGAAGAATAAACAATTAGAAGCTTATTCTTCCACTCAGAAGGACAAGATATCTAGTCTTCAAAGTGCCAACCAGCAACTTTATGGTATGAAACTTTTCTCTTTTCCTTTGTTTTGTTTTCTCATTATCTTCCCTCATCTGATTTACCATTTTCGCAGACGTCTATAACCTTTCTGATGAAGCCATTCTCCTTCGCTCATTCCCTGACTCTATGGATAATAACACTCTTCTTGAACACCTCAATAATTTTTTGAATAGTTTTTCAAATGACAAGATTAAATCTCTTCCCATAAATGAACTCCAATCCAAATTTCGCCTCTTAGAAATTGACCATAGATCCGCTTTGGGCTTAGCCAACCAATTTAAACGTTTCTATCTTAATTATAAAGAGAAAATTAATGCTTTAAGAATCAAGATCAGTAATCTCATAGATGATAAAGATCGCATCTCTCTAGACAAGGTGCTCAAGCATTAGCGAAATTCCAAAAGGCTCTTCTTGAGGTTCAAATTGAACGAGATGAATCTAACCGCAAAAATCTTTTCTTAGCGAAAAGAGAATCAAATTCGCTCCCTTCTTCTCATAAATAATGATGATGAATTTGTCGGGCTGCGAAAATTCTGGATGACGCCAGAAATAACTTAGGTGTTAACGTTAGTCTTCAAGCTGAGCATACGGCCTTGATTAGGGATATGATTTCTGACACAGAAGGTTGTTAATTGTTCTTCTTTATTTAACCGTTTGTCTTTCATAAAATTGTCATCAAGTTTCTGATTCATTGTCACATGTTCGCAGGAGCTGAAGAGAGATTTCTCAAAAGGATTGAAGAACTTGAGTCTGAGAAGGAGCAGCTCGCAAAGAATCTTTCTTCTCGGGATGATAAATATTCTAGATCAAGAGCCAACTAAAGATTATCATTTTTAATTTTAAGAATGATTCTACTCTTTTTCGCAATCTGTAGACTATTAAGATGGTCTGCGACGACAACAATATCCCTCATTCTGTATATCCTTGCCTCCTAAAAGAAATCCCCAAGAATGTGCCTCCTCACGGATATCTACGATAGTGATGCTAGTGAAGAAGAGGAATCGATAGAGATGAAGAAAAAGATTTTATAAAGATGATGAAGAAGATGAGTCAAACAAGAAATAGCTCGCTTTCATTCTTTTCTCTTTTTGTAATATATGTACATTCATTCTTTTAATCTCCAATCTTTGTAATCTTTTGCTGCGAATTTCTTGAATCTTCAAATGCAAGTTCTACCTTTTTTGTTCCTTTCTGCACATATTAAAAGAGCATTTCTTTTTTGCAATATGGTTAATCAATATATTATCAATTTTCTATTTTATGCGTGCGTAAATCTATCATATGGAGACAAATAACATGTTCTTACTCTGTTCATTCCCATACTTGCCTCTGTTATTTGTATTCAAATGAAAGATTAAGCAAGTTACTTTTGAAAAGCAACATGTATTCATGCCTCGCCTCGCAATGTTTCTGAATTTCGAAATTAGATATTTCTTGGTTTCTTCCAAGATTTCATTTTTTCTTTTTCTCTTATGTGGTCTTATTTTGCCTTCCTAGTTAAAGGTATTATTGTGCCACCTCTTGTCATTGCGACAAAATCGCATGACGTCTTTGCACTTGCATGCAAAAACCCATTGATCTTGCCTTAACTCTCTCTTTTTTATTGAAATTTTTGTTGCGACAATATGATAGGCCTAAAAATTCTTGCGAAAATAAAGCCCCATGACATTGCCGTCTTGCGATGAAATCGCAGGACGTCCTTACACTTTCATGTACTGACCCATTGATCTCGTCTTATCTTTGTCTTTTGTGTTATTGCCTCTTCAGATTGTCGCACAAATATGACAAGCCTAAATTTTCTTGCGAAAATAAAGCCTCATGACATTTGCGTCTTAAGACACTTATCATCTCCCTAATGGAGGGTGCCGCCCTTATCTTCCCCTGGTTGCCCCTTCAAGGAGGCGTACCTCTACCATACAAGGTTGGCTCCTCCCATCCTGGGTCTTAACAACAACCCGGTTGTTTTGCAGACTCTTATCCCTTTTGCCTATAGGGCTTATGGTTACGAGACTGCACCCTAAGTGGGGTTTTTTCGGGTAGGAGTGCAGCAAACGTCAAGACTTGCCAAGAATGGCCGAGGTAGTTCCCAGACGCCCGGGCACTCTTAGCTCAAGTGTACCTCGGGCGCCTTGATCGATGCCGCACTCCTTAGAAGAGACCCTCAGTTGTCCAACCTATGTCATTAGCTTAGGTTGGAAATCCAAGGTACCTCTCCTGGATGGGCTTTATTGACCCCAAATCTCCATGACTCAGGTTCCAGGGGCGTTGTAACCTTTTCGCTGAGCCATGCAATAGGTACCCCCTTTTATGACGCACTTTAGGTCTTTCATTTGCCTCTTGCAAAATTTTGATTTCGCGAACTAGGGTATACGCCATAGTAGGTTCGCCTCTGTCTGATTATTTTGTTGATTCTTCTTCATATAAGCTCTTTTGTAATTTCGCAATATCATCTTTATCATTCATAAAATATATTTTCTTCTTCTGCATATCAGCTCTTTTGTAATTTCGCAATCTCATCGTCGTCATAATTTTTTTTTTTTTTTTTTTTAACGATCCAGTCACACATCTTTCTTTCTTCTCTCAATCTTACTTTTGCAGTCATAAAATCAACAAATACATTCACTCTTTAAGTTTCTTACTTCTGCTACTTTCTGCCTCTGCATTTTCTGTTAGTATCTTATCCTTTGCGAAATCTTTGTCGATTCTTATCTTTAGCATGCATTGGTTTCGCAGCCGATTCTTCTTTCTCTCTGTTCTATTGCATCTACCATCAATCTTTCACTTTTTTGTTTTTCTCTCGATGTTATTTTTCCAATTCTTCTTCTTGCACTCTTTCTTCGCAAGATTCTACATCAATTTCATAACACTTCTTTCCTTCAACCCAATCTCCTTTTACTATGCCGATACCACTGGGATGAGGGAACTTGATACATTGATGGAAAGTCGATGCTACACCTAAAATCCCATGTAACCAAGGTCGTCCAATCAATGCGTTGTATGGTGATTCCACATCGACTACACAGAACAGAATTTCAGAGGATAATCCTTTCAGTGGAATTCACATACTGACTTCTCCTTTAGGTTTATTGGCAGTACCATTAAAACCATAGATCTTGTAAGTTGAAGGTATTAGATCTTCATCTTTTCCTCCCATAGTTTTATAAGTATGATAAAAAAGGATATCCACGGAACTTCCAAGATCGATTAAAATTTCTGTTGATTGCCCATGTATTCTCAGCTTCATCATCTTCATCATCACTAGGTTTTGGGTTAATCTCTAATCTTACCACTAATGGGTTATCATGCATCTTGCCACCCTCAGGTACTTCTTCTGCGGTGAAGGAAATAATATGCTTTTGCCATTCTTTCAGTGGCGATGCTTTCGCAATGTTCATTATTTCTTTATCATTATCATCTCTTGCGAAGACCCTGCTGAGAGTGTTATCATGAAAATCTTCAATCGTTTTGTACGAATGTACAATAGAGTGACAAAACAAATTCTTTGCCTTTGCTCCAACTTCTATTACAAATGTTTCTCCTCCTTTTATTGTATTTACCCTGCGAATTTCTGGCGGTGGTGGTAATGGTTTAGACTCGAGTTTGGTTTTTAGAAAATAATTTAGTTTCCCTTGATCTATCATTCGAGGATGATTCTTTTTATATTTATGCAATCATTTGTTGAGTGTCCATGAAAATGGTGATAAGAGCAAAATTCATGACTTCTTTCGCTTGAGGTGGTTCACTCCCCATGTTCCATGGCGCGGGTATGTTTTCCATCAAGATTATAGCTTCCCATATTTTCCCCACACTAGCATTCGGTGGTGGCATTTTGATTTCTTCCCATATTATCTTATGACTTCCCCGTCCTCTCAGTGATGGTTTTGCCTCCGACCTCCATAAGTTTCTTGTGGCCGATCAAGTCTTTGAATTTTGTTATTTCCACCACGGCTATAGAAGTTTCTTTCTCTCTCAAATTCTTCTTGATCACGACTTCCCATAGCTACTAGCTTCGCCGACTATCTTCCATTATCCTCCTTGTTGTCCTTGCGAAGTGCTCGCCACTGTTTATCAACTTAGGTAACAAACTTGCATTATTTGCTTTTGAACTTGTGTTCAGAATCGGGTATGATTCCATCTCATTCGCTTTTCCTCAAGAGCAATATCCTCCTCCGGTAATTCTCGCAACTCGCCTCATTATGATCGTATTCTTAACTCTGAAAATTTGAATGTATAACAGATTGGTTGCGAACATAGCGTTGATGAATGATAGAATGATGTATCTCTCATGCACACGACCAGCCATATCACTACACATTGTCTTCCACCTCATGGTTAGATGTTTCAAACTTTCGCCAACCCTTTGCTTTAACCCAAATACATCTTCAATGCCAGGTCGCGATGAATTGTTACTTATATACGCCCCTAAAAATGTAGCTTGCAAATGGTTGAAAGATGTTATAGTATTCTTTGGAAAACCTTCAAACCATTTAAAGGCCTCTCTTGTTAAACTTGATGCAAAATATTTGCACAATACAGCATCATGGTTTTCCCATTGCAGCATACATCCCACATAAGCTTTGATGTGTTGTACTGCACAAGTTGTGCCGTCAAAAATGCTATTTAACGCAGGTAAATTGCACTTTGGGGGTATTCCTCCTAATTGTACTTCTTGTGTGAATGGGGTTTTCGCAGCTTCTTCTATGGCTTCGTCCAGTTGCCTCCTTCCTCATTCTCTTTTGTTATTTAACATTCCTCTCATTTCCGCTAACTCTCTCAAAATTTTTTCATTTACACCAGAATTTGGATCCATTGGTCTTTTTAACTCCGCCTCTCTTCTTCTGCATTCATATCTATTTTCATTTTCTTGTTCATCATTTTCTTCTCGTGTCTCTCTGCGATCTTCTCTTTCATTCCTTTCATGAATTCGCACACCGTTATATTTCTCATTTTCTCTTCTTTGCCGCCTTTCAGCTCTCCTTTGTACTCTATCATATTCTTCATTGATATTACCATTATTGCGATTTTGTTCACGCCTTCTTTCTCGATTATCATGATTGTTTTAAGCGAATTGCCTCTTGTAACTCTTGTTCTTCCACTTCCGCTCTCGAGTCTTTCCCTCTACGCAAGCTAGACGTGCTTGTTCAGTGTAATGTCTTTCGATTTCATCTTCAATTATTTGTCGATTTCTTTGAACTTCTCTCCCATGTAATATTCTCCTTCCTTCTTCATGATTTTCTTCGCCATCTTGATTATTTTGTCCCTGACGTCGTCTATTTCCCTGATTTCTATCATTTTGAAGAATTTCACCACGTTGGATATAACGATCTTCCATTACTTCTCTTCTTTCGCAACGTTCTTCGTCTGGATTTTGTACTTCCTCTCGAGTTTCTTCATTAGCATTTTCTACAGGAGAATTTCGTCTTATTTCTTCTCTAACTGATCTTGAACTTGATCTTGTAGTGCTTCTTGACCTTCTACTTTGTAATCTCATGTTTTCCATCCTCAACTCATGATTTTGCCTTGTCAAATTTGCACGTTCTTCTGTCTCTAATCGCCTTTCTTCGTGTATTCTTTGCCTCAATGCTTCTAACGCTCCAATCTCCTCATTTCCATGAATTATTCCTCCATTTGCTTCTTGGTCTCTCTCCTCTCGCCCATTGCTTCTTAATTGTTGTTCTTCTTCCATTTCATCTACGGAATCTGATCGCCAAGTATGCACACTCACTCTGTCATAATCCACAATTCTACTTTGTATTGGTGTACGTTGAATCGGTTGTTGAATTTGATTTTCACCATTATTCCTTGTGAAGATTCCCCAATTTCATCCCCCTCTTTTCCAGCAAGCCTCCTAAACCTTCTAATAGTTGTTGGTTGTTTTGATGCATGTCTTCTTCTAGCCATTTTTCAATCTTAATGAGTTGTTAAAAATTATATGAAATTCCTTTCCTATTACTCCAAATTCTTTCAAATCACAATATCAATCTTCAATCCATGTTTCTAGCGCCATTATGTAGTTGCAGGAAATCCTACAATACATCCCTCACAAGAATTCATAATATTCAACACATCTTTAAGATCAACAATCGCACTTTTTATTAATTGAGTTAAAGAATTTTACAAAGGGGAAATTAAATCAAGAATACAACTATTGCTCTAGACTTTCTCTCTCCTCAAAACTTTCCCTTCACTCTAAAAAGATCTCTCTCTTTCTTAAGCCTATTCAGCTCTTTATATAGGGCATTACATAGTGGATGACAGTTAAGCTGTCCTTTATTTTCGGATCTGACTTGCGATATTATCGCAAGTGTACAAATGTTAAATCTCGCAACGCTTCTAAATCTCGCTAGGTCTTCACATCTTTTCCGTGTTCAGGCTGTCGTCATTCGTTGCGTCATTTTTATTACCAATCTGCGATATCTTCGCAGTGTGTTGTTCAAGGATTTCGCAAGGATATTAATGTTGCGATATTCCGATCCTACACCTATGAATACGAAAGGAGAGTTACTAATGTAATTGCGACTCCTTACACCGAAATCTCAAATAATGTTTTGGTTGGTTTTGCTGATGCTGGGTACCTCTCAGACCCACACAAAGGTCGATCCCAAACTGGATACGTGTTTACTATTGGGAGTACAACGATATCCTGAAGATCGACCAAGCAAACCCTTGTGGCTACCTCCACGAACCACTATGAGATCATTTCCCTACATGAGGCGGTTCGTGAGTGTATATGTTTAAAGTCTATCATTACACATATTCGAGAGACATTTGGTTTGAGTTCTACCACAGAAGAGCCAACTTGCATTTATGAAGATAATGCAGCTCGCATCGAACAAATGAAGAAAGGGTACATTAAGGGTGATAATACGAAACATATATCACCGAAGTTCTTTTACAATCAACAACAACAATGTATTCTAAACATTCAAGTCAGTAAAGTAAATTCTGATGAAAATATGGCAGACTTATTTACTAAGTCATTACCTAAGTCCACATTTGAAAAACATGTGAGAAGTATAGGGCTAAAGAAACTGTCCGAACTTCCATGACTACATGAGAAAAGTACATGACTAAAGGAATTGTCTGAAACCCGTGATTGCATGCGTAAGACTAAAGGAACTGTCTAAAACTCCCATGATCGTTATGGACTAAATAAATTGTCCTACATCAGGGGGAGCTTCTAATGGCATGTTGAACTCTTTTTCCCTTCTTCGAGGTTAGTTTTTCCCACAGGGTTTTGTTACTCGACAAGGTTTTTAGCGAGATAACAGTGATACCATAAGTGCAAATCATGAGGAGATGTCGACATCAGGGGGATCATCCAACGATGTGATGTTGACATAAAGAGGCCTAAAGGAATTTCCCAAATGCACCGAACTAAAGCAATTGTCTGACTCCCGTGATTGCATGAATACAGAAGACTAAAGGAAGTGTCTGACTGCATTGGACTAAAGGAACTGCATGTCCGACCATATATGACTAATGGAATTGTCCAAGCTCCCATAATTGTATTGGACTAAAGAAATTGTCCTATTTCAGGGAAAGCATCTAGTGGAATGTTGAACTCTTTTCCTTCACCGAGGTTACTTTTTCCCATATGGTTTTGTTACTTGGAAAGGTTTTTAATGAGACAACTCTGAGACAAGAAATGCAATCATGAGGATATGTTATCATCAGGGGGAGTATCCAACGATGCAATGATGACGCCAAAACTGTGTTGTACTATTTTCCTTCACCGAGATTACTTTTTCCCATTGGGTTTTGTTACTCGGCAAGGTTTTTAATGAGACAACAAAACACTAGAAATACAATTTCGGTTGAGGTTGTTCTTTTCGTTCAGGTTTTCGTGCGAAGTATTTTCCTGACACGGTTTTACAAATGAGAAAAGTTTTGGCAAGCGACGCCATTTTTAGAAGCTCAATTGTCCTTTTCCTTGACCCGGTTTTTCATCGACGAACGTTTTATGGCAAGGTTTTGACAAAGAAATAAGTTTGTAATTGTGGTCATCCAAGGGGGAGTGTTGTAGGAATATGTTTGGATGACCACATGTCAAGCACCTCCCTTCTCCTTGGACACATGTCATGCACCTCCCTTCTTTTAGACACATGTAATACCACCTCACATGCAAGCTAACACATGTAATAGCTAGAGTTATCTCTCTCTTGTATTTATACGAGAATAGTCAATGAATGGAATACACTGATTCTCCTTCTCCTCTACTTTTGGTTCTATTATGTTTATCTCCTATTTCCAACATACTTAAACATTGGGTATATTTTATGAAAATTTTATTTATTGTAATTTTTTTTTTACCAATGGAAATATTTTTACTGATTCGTTAAAATTCGTAAGACCATATACTCCACCTTGCCAATTCGCTATTAAAAAAATGGTAAATGAGAAACTTGAAAATTGTGTCAGAATACATTAGCCTTGCTCGGGTCTGATAATTTGATTGAAAGACCAACAATACATTAGCCTTTCGTTAAAATTGTGTTCATGTTCACCGAATATACAAAAATGAGATTATAATAAAAATCAACCTGAAGTTTTGATTCATTGAAAGTTCCCTTGATGTAGTGTTGTAAAAGAAATGGATGACATTATAACCCGGATTACACAGTAGGTCGCCTGGAATTTAACTTCTGTTATAAATAAGATCCACTAAAGGTAAAAGGTACTAATACTAAAATGCCATTAAAAAAGGGAACTACATCTCAACCAAAAGCAGTAAGAGAGACACACCAGAAAGAAATGCATAATGGGAAACACACTAAAAGAAAATGTAGAGACTCTAAGAAACATGAATAACGATTCCTATTATTGTTTTATTTGTCAGCAGCTCCCTTCTCATTGAAATCAACTAATCGAGATCTTCCATAGAAGTCTCCCCATTCTCCTCTTTCATAGTAACTTTCCCCATTCCATCTGTTAAATCTTTCATTCTAGCTGACTCATCTGATTTTGTCGTGCTCCTGATCCTCCAAATAGGTGGAAAATTGTAGTTTTTAGCATCCAAATAGTATTTTTTGGCATCTAACGTATGATACAAACTCTCCATCGTGCCATGATGTTCCTACAATTTTTATAACACTCATTAGAATGAAATGCTTAAAATATGTACCCATTGCATTTTAGAGGGGGTAGTATATATGCGAACCTCCGTCATTAAATCCTCCACATATAATTGTGCCCAATGAATTTCTCTTGACGAATGCTTTGGTAACTTCAAAAGTCTTGTCCCTATTACCTCCATATGTTCCTATCTCGCACTGGAATACAATATGGCGATACAGACCTCGTACTGTAACCTTGAACAAATCTTTGAACTCCTTGCTCTGTTTCAATTTAATAGGTTGTCAATGAGTTCCTTTACCACTTCATGTCATATTCAACCGTAAACTTCATGTCATTTTCGACTGTAAACTTTAAGTCATTTATGAATCTAAATAGCTATACCTGTTTCATTCACATCAAGTAATCCGGCGTACGTCCGAACATTTCTTCTGTTGCAGTTCCTTTTGCCTGGAATATTGCTGATTCCGTCCCATCAGTAACCATCATTGTCAAACGCAATATGTCCAAGTGTTGATTAGTATTACAATTTCTTTATGTTGATATTATGTATTTTTCATTTTTTTAATACAAAAAGTTAAAGAACATAAATATTACGTTGGGATTGAGTTAATGGATTTTAAGTACTTTGGACACTTCTTCCCGTGCCTTATTTCCTCAAAGTCTTGGATGCAATCAGGACAATACATGCAACACCAATCATCGGCGAATTGAGTTATTTTCGCCAGTGTAGTCAATATATCCCTTGCCTGTAATAACACCAAATCAAATTTTTGGAGTCGGTAAATAGAGTAATAGATTAGTTCATACCTCAATCTCGGACTTCAATTTCTTCTCACATAGTATAGCAATTGACATCCTTTGTTTTCGTTCATATGTAGAAGCGGTTTCCTTATCCCTTTGGATGGTAGTCATGGTGTTATTGTTGTTCGATTCATTACAGGTTGTCCCTGCAGATGAGACATAAGGTTTTAGATCAAAACATGTAAATATCTTCCCTAGCCATTGTTACACCATGATTGATTAACCATTTAAGATTTAGGTTTTATGTATTTAACAAGAATCAGGTGATGTTCATGTATACATTGACCGATTTAAGCATAATTAATTGATAATCGTATATACGCCGACGAGTTTCTATTGGTGTTCTTCGTGCTTGAAGAACACAAACCAAAATCGATTGATGTGGACAACTCCCATAAGCCGATTCTGGGTTCATAAAATGCAAAAAGATTATGTCGATATTTTTCGCTAGAATCGGTCTATATGTGGGAATGTTATAATTACCCTTCATTTTGATTGATTTGGGAGTCTAGGACAAATACCCTTATGGAGCTTTACAAATACCCTTAATGGCATAATTGAAATTTTTATTAAAAACTTAATTTGTACGATTCCTTATTTAACCTTTATATCCAATTTACTTTCTTCTTTATTTATTTCTCATAACTCAGTCTCAGACGATATCTCCATCGCTCCCACCACCACAATCTCCGTCGCTCTTACCACCACCCTCATCTTGATCGCCTCCACTACAACCAAAGACCACCACCTTCGTTACGTAGGCCACTACTATCGCCAGGACTTCTTCTTCTTCTTTGTAGTTTGAAAATTGAAATTGAAAATCAGATTCACATAGATCGAGAGATCTCGATTTCTTTGGTTTCGATTTTGGTAATTGAATAGAGTATAAGTTTCGCATGTTCAATTCATCGAAGCTCAAGACCGATTCAGCTTTGTATGTTCATCATTTGGGTTGCAAATACTTTTGATTTCGATTTTTGAGGGTTTGTGGTGATTTAATTTGATTTTATGATTCAACAAGTTATATGGGTTGGGTATGGTTCACCTTTGTGGGATTTTGATTTTTGATTTTGGTACGTGTTGATGTTTAACAATAATTTTTTATATATTTAAGAATGTGATCTTATTCGACATGTATACATTTGTTTTGTAACAATTGAAGTTTGATTGACATGTATATAAACAATGTTGTTTCTTGTTTGATTTAGGTTGTAAATAGAATTAATATTTATTTGTAGCTTAAATTTCAAATTTTCAATAAAAAGTTTGATTGAAATTTATATGGATAATGTTTGTTGGTTGTCTGTTTTATGTTTCTAATAGAGTTGTTGTTGTTTGAGTAAAATTTTGTGGTGGTGTTGTTGTTGTTATGGACTGAGGCAGTAGTGTTTAAAGAGGTTATGGAGAAAGAAGTTGCCATGACCAAAATGGAGGTGGATGTTGTTGAGGATGAATTCTAAGTGAGTTTTTTGGTTCAATGAAGCAATGAACACAAGATGGGTGCAGAGATGGATGTGTTGTTGAAATTGGATTTGTGTGTGGTTGTTGTTGTGGTCGGCATTGGGAGATGGATGCAGATATGGGCAGAGATGTGAATGAAGATCATATTTGGGGTTCCATATGCAGTCTGAATTTGGTGGGTCTCGACTGAAATTAGTGTTGAATGATGGTGGTCATGTATAGAGTTTAAATGGTGATGAATTTGTATATGAAGTTACATTTCGATTATCATTGAAACAGAGTGTTAATTGATTTCAGTGGTGAATTTGTCAAGACAATTTTGAGCTCAAGTCATTGGTGTTTCTGGACACGAGAACTTGATATGAAATCACGCTGCTTTGGGTTTGGATTTAATTGGATTTGAACTAAAGTCCAGGGAGAAAGTAAGGTGGCCCTTACACGAACGGAAAGTAGACAGTGGTGCTGCAGTGGGATTCGGGGAGTACATGAACTACTGAGTGCATCCAACGGTGGATAATTGACATGGAATGGGAACTAGTTATAACTGGTAGAGTGCTAGATCAACACGTTGGATAGTAGAAGTTGATGTTGCAGAGGGTGTAAACCTTCCATTTCGGGTATTGCCAACTATCAAGGAACTTGGTTGGACACAGATGGAAGTAAATGTTAAGGTTTGTGGACATTGTGAATGATCACATGCTTTTACAGTTATCTTATGTTACTGCGTTTAAATATCAGGTGAAGAGTGTCTTTGGAGAGAAAAATGTTTGCACTTGGAGTTGTGATCAAGATCCCAGTACCAAAGCAAACAACTAAGACAAGTTTTCAAGTAACGACTGGTCGATTTGTAAGTACAATACCTTTATTGATTGCTTAGTATGGAAGTGAGTATATAATATAGTTAGGATTATTATGTGATTTGGACATTAATTATTAGTTAGTCCAGACTCATGGTTTCTTTCCTTCTCGCATTTCTCAAGTTTAATTCTTTTTCCAAGATGTAGTGAATGGATATTTGACATGATTATTTTTTTTGATGCACATTCTAAATTTTCATGATTTAATTTTCTCTTTCACAATACCTTCCATTTTTTTCTTTTGTATACAACAATTGAATTTTCAACTCTTACCTTGGAACCCCATAAGTCCTAATTGGTATGAAACTTTGGTTTATAGGTTGTGCGCAATGCATGAGACAATTGATCTTTATTTGACTAGATATAAAACTAGGTTCTGCAAAGTGTGTGAAGGATTTGGTTTCTGATTCTCTGTTTTACATCTACCTGCTTGTTCTAAATGTTTTTTGTGCTAGCTTGAGGGGTACTTAATAAGAAGATTTTCCTTAAGACAACTTGTGCAAGTTGCCTTCATATACGGAGACAACTTGAACAAGTTGCCTCCATACACAGAGACAACTTTGGCCAGTTACCTCCATATATACCTCCATATACAGATACATCTATGGAGCTGGCTAGTACAGTTACAGATGAGTTGATGGATGGAGTTGTTTGTGTTGTGTTGATGTTGACTGGAATTGATGATGCCATGGAGATTAGAAGGCATAATATAAGAAAACAGTGAAGAAGATGGTTGTGCTGCTGAAATTGCGAGTCTGCTTAGTAGGTTTGGAATTGCAGATGTGCTAATGTAGTAAAGAGATATGAAGCGAGAGAGGCTGGTATGTGATTTTGATATGTTGTTTTGACTCACACTAGGTTCCCTTATTTGTGTATAATTTTTCTTTTTGGACAACTTGTGCTAGTTGCTTTCACTTTTGAAGACAACTTTGAGCTAGTTGCCTCAGATTCAGAGACAACTTAAGCTAGTTGTCTCCATTTGTTTTAACAACTTGTTCTTGTACCCTATTTTATTGGATACAACTTGTGCTAGTTGCCTCCACTTTCGAAACAACTTGAGTTACTTGCCTCAGATTTGGAGACAACTTCAGCGGCGGTGGAGGAAAGTGGTGGTGGTGGATATGAGGAAACTGGTGGTGTTTGGCGGTGGTAGTTGTTGCGGCGGTGGTGGTGGAGGGAGGAATACTGGTGGTGGTTTGTAGCGGTGGACAGTGGTGGTGGTGGTGGACGACGGCGGAGGAAAGTGGTGGTGGTTGGCGGCGGTGGTGGACGGTGGTGGTGTTGGGATTGTGGTGGACGGTAGAGGTTTTGCTTTTTTTTTTTTTTTGAATAGTGGTTAGTGGTAGTGGTAGTGGTTTTGTATATATACACTGTTCAAAAGAGGATATTTTAGTAATGTATTAAGTTTAGGGTATAATTTAAGTTAGAAAGGGTATTTTTCAATAAGTCTCATACTAGGGGTATATAGATAACGTTCCCTTCCTTGTTCCTTTAGAGCAAGTCTTATGGTGGAATTCTTCCATCTTCCACGCCACCTCAAAGACTTGGAACCGTGGATGAAAACGCAAGTGTAATGGTGGAATAGTGAAAACGCTATTCTTAATAGCACTAAAAAACGCTATTAATAATAACATTAAAAAACACTATTAAGAATAACACTCGGTGCTATTAAGAATAACGTTTTTTTCTCAGCCGTTAGATTTCACAACTCATTTTAAATCTACGGATAAAAAAAAAAAACGCTATTCTTAATAGCCCTAAGTGCTATTATTAACCTGGCTTGATTGGGGTATACCCAGATTAATTGGGGTATACCCAATAAAACAAAATCAGGTCATTATGAAGTAAAGCCAAGCCACCCCTTAACTATTTTCTAAATGGCTAATATGTCCTTGGTTAATTAACACTAAAATTCGATTAGGTTAATTAATTGAATTTAAATTAAAATTTTGAAATTATGAATTCAGTAAATTAAACCTTTCATCTGTCTTATGAGTTCGATTTCGATCAAAAAAATTTGGTTTTGGAAATGCACAAGGCCGGCAAGGCCGTGGTTTGAATAAGGTGCCGACTGTTCTTTGGCCGGCAAGGTCCACTTTGAATAACCTGCCGACCAATGTTCAACCGGCAGGGTCCACTTTGAATAAGCTGCCGACCAGGTTTCGGCCGGCATTGTCTCGGTTGAAGAACACGCCGACTATCTTGGGCCAGAATTTTACGGTCGGCATGGAAAATTTTCCTACAATGCCGACGGTCATAAGGTCGGCAAACAAATAGTTTTTAACACTGCCCCTCGTCGCTGGCTAAATTTTGTTGATTGTTTCCTTTCGGCTCATATCTGACGCGGTTACGTATCCTGTCTGTACAACCATTGTCTGAAGTACGGATCTCAGATAAAGACCCGGTATCATCTTTATCGTTAATGGTGTTCTCCGGGCGAGTGTTAGCCGTCTCCTTCCACAAACGGCTTACCATATCTCTTAAAAGACAAAGCCTTTCATTTTGCCATTTTGAGATATCAGCCTGACTCGCGAGGATATCTTTTAACACCCTGGTTATGTCTTTCTCGGTGATTGTGCTTCGATTATTCATGACTTTTGGAGAGCCCGGCTGACGAGGACGCGTTACAGAGTGGAAGCTGAGATTTGTGATTGAAATGAAATTGGGTTAATGAAAGTATTTAGACCTAAAATCAACCCTCTCGAATTCGAGAAGATTGATATGAATTTTGAAAATCGATCTTGCAACCGAGAGATTAATCTCCCGCTGTGGTCGCCAGTTGTTTATGGTTAAAAACTGATTCTGCTGTTTTTGGTAATTTGGGGTGTGTTGAATGAGAAACGAATCTAAACCCTAAACAAATGCACTGCACGGGAATGCTTTTAGGTTCGAGAAATCAATCTATAAGACTCTAGCCTAAACCAAGAAATGGCCGTTCCAGATTCAATTCGGTCACAAGGTGAAGGAGAAGGGTTGATCTTAGGGAGGGAAGCAAAGAGAAGGTGTTTGAGATCGAGTGTTGAAGGTGTGGTCATTTTATGACTTGCGTAATGTAAAAATGGTTTCGGCTACTTGTGTTGATAACACTTGTGTCCCTCTCGTTTGAAATAGATTGAAAGTCTATTTATACAAGTCATTTGAGCGCAACCCTTGATCTCGTAGGAAGTGGAGGAAGTTAAGTAGTGGAGTAATGGAGTTGTGTAAGAGGTGGTGATCATTGCGTGATCACACCTTCACCCATTACTCCATCATAGTTAACCGTCCATCTTTTCCTAACACGTTCTCGTAATAGGCGCGTTGTACGCCGCACGCTCTAAACCGCGAGCAATACCCCAAGTATCCCCCAGTTTGTGACATGTTTGATGTCTCGAACGAGTGGGTCAAGTCATGGGACCCGCCGGAGAATAGCATGGTGTTATTAGGTGAAACAACTAAGTTGTTTATGAGTGGAGATATGAAAAATCGTATGTGATGCATGCGAAGCATCGCATTTAATGATTTCAATATCGATGTGTATGAAACATCATTATTTTAAAGCTCGATTGCATAAGTCGCGGATTGACGTCTTAAAAGGAGGCATGATCGACCACCATTGGGTGATCGTTTGAGGACCCTACGGTCAAGTCATCACTTGGTCGATCACCTCATGTGGAAGAAGGATGGCCGGTCTTCACAATGTTGCTTTACTTGTTTTCTAAAAATAAATCTATCCCATCCAACTAGGCTGGCGAAGTTGGATGGTCGTGATCGTTTGTAGCAGTTTCAAACTGCCATTGACGCGACTTTAGGGTTTAGGGAGCCGTGTGGCCAACCCTCTTTGGGCGAGCGATTTCGAGGTTTCGATCGTCAGCTCGAGCAGGTCGGTCGGTCATACGTGAAGGTGGTCCGACAGTGATCACGTTGATGTCTTCAAGGCCGTTTGAGGTTAAATCTAAGCCACTCAAATCAGCTGGCGAAGATGAGTGGTCGAGATCGATTTGCGGCAGTAATGTATTGCCGCAAAGTAATTTTAGGTTTTTTGAAACAGCGTGTTCACGCTTCTTTGGGCTGGCATTTTGATGCGCTTTAGCCTTGCTATGAGAAAGTCGATCTACCACCCGTGGAGTTGGTTCGATGTTGAATGCGTTGGTATCTCCTTGATCATCGAAACACAATCTAAGCCGTCCAATTAGGTGGCAAAGTTGGACGGATACGATTAATTAGCGGCAGTTGTGTAATGATGCTTATTCAATTTAGGGTTTTAGAGGTTGCGCGATCACCCTCCTTGGGGACGGCGTTTTAATGTGCTTTGGTCCTGTTGGGAACAGGTCGATCGACCAAGGGAGATCTTGGGCCGATGATGAATATATCAGCATCTCTTTGATTACTCGACATGCGATCTAAGCCGTCCAACTAGGCCAGCTAAGTTGGACGGACGTGATGCGTTTTGAGACCGTTTTTTTCCGGTCTCAATTCGTTTGAGTCATGTTATGCAGCGTGAATACCCACGTTTAGGTTGGTGTTCGGAGCACTGGTGAACGAGCTACATAGGGATCGATCAACTAGGGCATTAGTGGGCCCGCCGGCGATTGCTACGGTGATTGCCTAGCTCTGTTAGGGGCAGGCTAGGCTTATTGAATCGCGCGGCCAAATTGTGCGGCCGTGATTATTTTGAGACTGATACTAACAGTCTAGATTTTTCGAAGAAATTTAAGCGTGCTCGATATCTTTCAAATAAAGGCGTGTTAACATGCTAATCTCTTTATAAGAGGGTGATGCAACCCATGTGGGTACTTTCATACGGGTCTCAATGCGACATTTCGGGAGATTCATGCTACTCGCTCGAGAATGAACATTCGATCATCATGTCATGTCAATAATGAGAGTTCGGTTGGGAACATAGCACGGAAAATTACCGAGCGAGTCATGCATTAGTTACTAATGCTTTGGCATAATATAGAATTCACGAGAATACTTGGGATTACTACTATGCGCACCATTCTAAATGAATTTCATATATATTGAGTTGTTCAATATGTGTGTAAATAAAGAGGTTTGAGCACTCGTTACTTTCAAATGGCCTTTATTCCTTTGCAGGACGATAGTGCATTAAATACGGGATTTTACAATTTTGACCCTAAATTAAAAACCACCATCAACACCTAGTTTTAAGGCCCGGTAAGTAGCATCATCATGGCGCATCGGAGAAGTTATGGCGTGCGCGCCTTGGCGCGCTAGGCGTAAATTTTCCGGTCCGTCACAGTTGGTATTAGAGCAAGTTCCGAGAAAACTCTAGGGACTGTGAGTAATGGACTCGTCAAGCGAGTACTTCCTTTTATGGAAAATTCAAAGTTGGAGAGTAGGCCAACTTTTGCACGGAAACGGTTTGTAACTTCTATGCCAGTTACTTTCCGAATCGAGTTGGGCTTGTTTAAGTACTGTGAGTTTGCCTGGCCTAAGTGGCACCCCACTCACGAGTGGAAATCCGGAAGACCGTCTGGGACGTTGGGTAGAAAATGGGACTGATCATCCCCATACGTTGGCAACTGGCCAATGGTGTGAGTTGTCAGGCCCGGATAGCATCCCACTTACGAGTAGCAACCTGGATGACCGTCAGGGACGGTGGGCAAATGGATTCTGTTCCACACAGTATTGACACTAAGATCTTGTCATTTAGATGACATCTTCAACTTTGTGAATCTTAGGGATTCCTGGGTGGTGGTATGGGATGCCATCTAGGAAAACTTTTTGAGATATCCCTTTTGGCAACTGGACAATTGAGATTCTTGGTAACGTTGTGGACACTTTTTGGATTCCTGAGTATGCGGTATGGGACGTTTTGCTCAGAAGGTCCTAATTAATGTTCCATGACAAGCTAAAGAAACCTTGCATGATTTCTGAGCATCTGGTATGAGACTTTTGTTCCGGAATCTAAACCGAAGAAATTGTTCACAATAATTTTTGTTTTGAATTTCGAGGACGAAATTCTTTAAAGGGGTGAATGATGTAACACCCTGTATTTTTGGTATGGCGCATGCTCAAAGATGCGCCATGTCATGAGAGAATCTTCATCTCAAGCTTCATTTGCGTTAATATGAACACCGGCCTAGATCCAATATTGCACAATCACGGTGCATCGTGCCAAAGAGGGTCAAGCGAGTGAATATTGCAAAATCATTGTGCAACGCGCAAAGTGAATGTTGCACAATCATTATGCAAATTTACATTACGAGTGGTGTGCAATCATTGTACAACATACAAAATGAGTGGTGCGCAATCATTGTGCAACACCGAAAATAAACCCAAAGCAATCATTGCCTAGGTTATTCGAAATACATGGCAACGACTGAGGCTTTGGGACTTGGTGAAGTCATTTTGCTCCCCTTTCCAAAGTTGTAGAAATTCCAAGTTAACATATATAGGAAGGAGTAGTTGGTTGAAGGTGCATATGCGGACTAGGCCATTACCATTATTTCAAGGCCACGACCTTGCAAACGAGTTGGTTTAAGTTTCTATCCCTTCGTGGATAAACTACGGCCTGTGCTTGATTCCTTTAGAGTAGGGAAGGGTACTTGTAGATGGTGGATTTTCGATAAAGGGTAAAATTATAAAACTATACTCCTGGATCCCAAGAATCGGATGAGTATTGAGGCACATGTTTCTCATTAAAGCATGAAAGAACATGCCATAAATCTCTGACTGAGAAGACCGTCTCTCAGAGTATATATAGATGTGTAGTCTTCCAGCCGAGGCCACGGCACATGTCATGAATACTGAGAAATTTCGTAATTACTCAAAATCCGGCAATCGGATGAGTATTGAGACTCATGTCTCTAAGCGTGAATGCTCATGCTATAAAACCTTTGATCGAGAAAGTCACTCAGAGAAGATGAAGATGTGTAGTCTCCCAGCTGAGACCACGACACATCTCATATTGTATAGGATCGCAATTTGGACGGGTCCTAGACAGCATGTCTGCTAGTATAGAGCAATAACGTCTTTAGGATGCAACCATGTTTTCCCTGACTATACAAGAGGAATATGACCACTCCAACAAGTTCATATTGCTTAACCCTCAGATAATTAATGCTCCTAGATAGGAAGGCCTTCTAGTATAGAGCCATCGATTAATTATCTCTAATCGCCCGAATATCCAAAGAATATTCTACGATTCTTCATTATATTTCGTCACTTCAATTCGTGGTTCTTCCCATTGAGAATTCCACGGGTTAGTGATAAATATTTAACGAGACAGACATCCGAGCATCGAATGAGCCACGACTAAAATGGTGCAAGTGTACTTAACAATAATGCACAGACCAGCATTTGAATGCGCAAACGAGCATTTCAAAAATATGAATGAACTATGAACCTATGCAAAATAGGAAGGAAACATAATAATAATAAAATATTAGCAAAGGCGCCAGAGGACTGGGCTCATCAGCTGGCCGGTCATGCCGTGACCAATCCCGCGCCCAATTTTATATTTTGTCATATTTTATTATTTTTCCCGATCTCGTGAAAATTCTCTCTCGAGCTAATCTCCTTCGTTTCATGGAAATTCTCTAATCTCATGATTTTATCAAAGAAATAATAAAATTAGGGGAAAGGTGTTCGGGACCAAGCACCCGGCCCGGCCATGCCCTAGCCGCACGGTCCCACACCTCACGTCCCCATTATTTTATTATTTCTCTCAAATTATGAAAATTCCCCGATTTCATGAATTTTCCCTAAAACCATGAAAATTCCTAATTTTATGAATTTTCTCTAAAATCATTATAAAATTAGGAAAACTCGTGGGACCGGGCACCCGGCCGTACGGCCATGCCCTAGCCGTGGCCGGTCCCACACCTCACGTCCCCATTATTTTATTATTTCTCTCAAATTATGAAAATTCCTTGATTTTATGAATTTTCCCTAAAACCATGAAAATTCCCTAATTTTATGAATTTTATCTAAAATCATGAAAATTATTATAAAATTAGGAAAACTCGTGGGACCAAGGCTCTAGCCGGTCCCAAACGCCTATTATTTTATTATTGTTTGTTGTTTTAGTTTCCTGATTCGATGAAAACTCCCTGATTTCAACAAAATACCTTGATTTTAACAAATCTCTCTGATTTTATGAAAATTTCCTAAAATCATGAAAATTACATAAAATTGGGAAGAGTGCTCTGGGACCGTGCCCATTGGCCGGCCGGCCATGCCTTGGTCATTGTCGGTCCCACACTCCACCATTCCCTATTTTATTATTATTTTATCTCTCTCATCTCATGGAAATTCCCTAATTTCTGCAAACTCTCCAATTTCATGGAATTTCCCTCAAATCAGAGAAAATACATAAAATCACATAAAACTGGGAAAGTGTGGGACCGTGCTTGTTAACCGGCCAGCCATGCTCTAGCCGTAGTCGGCCCCACACCTTGCAACTCCCTTTTTATTTATTATTTTTCATCATCTCATGTATTTTCCTAGTTTCAAAGAAACCCCGGATTCGCATATTTTCTCGAGAATGTTGCTCAAATGCGCATCGAAAATACCGAAACTCTCGGGATTGAGACACGGATACTATGGTGACACGAGCACATCCCTTGACCAGACCAAGGGCGGCTCTAAGGCCTGCAAACAAAATGGTCCCGCATGTTTTAATGATTTTAACCTAATTTTCTCAATTGCTTATATTAGGTTCAAACTTCTTCCAAAAAATTAAAAGTTTGCTTGAACGACCATCCATTGGTCGCACGTCCACCAAGAGCCGGTCTCGTGACGTCTTGGTCGGTTCCTCATCTCTTCATGGCTAGGTTTTATTATCTGTCGCTCACACGAGCATTATTTCAAAAAATGATTAAACCAGCATTTAATCATTCTTTCACCAACTGGTCCTCAAGAGACTTTGGTATTTTGCTCATTAGAGCATCTGGGCGTACATGGTGAACTCGTCATCCCATGTAGCCGATCCCTGCTTCACTTTGTAGATTGATTTGCAATAAATCATCATTTCGATAAAATTAGGGTTTTAAATCCAGAGCTTTGTAGAAACATGATTCTGATCAGATTCAAATACTCTTGATAATTTTATGTTGATTCCATCCATGATCAACATTTTTTATTTATTTATTTTACTCGACCCATCTGTCAGTATCTTAAATTAATATTTATTTTGGTCATGCTACCAACAATTCATCAAACGAGCAATATTTGCTCAAACCAAAGTAATATTTGCTCAAACCTAATATTTGCTCAAACTAGTAATATTTGCTCGAACCAAAGAATATTTGCTCGTATTCAAGAATATTGGTTCAACTATCAATATTATTCGACGATTCAAGAACACGGTTTGCTCATCTTAGGTAATCAACATAATAATACCTCTCTCAAACAGACATATTTGATTCATGAATTTCAAAACATTTGCAAAACATGTTGATTCAACAGTAGATGGACTCATCGTCCCACAAAGTCAAGAATCGACTCCACAATCACGAGATATCAATCGTGTCACATGGGGGATATTAACTAGGGTTTTGACTGGCAGTCTACGACACGTGTGTTCACCCACGATGAGAATGTGAGCAAGTCGTGCAATCAGTTGGAAGAGTTAGCAAAGTAGTGGGTGGAAAATTAACCAAGTCTCTCGCACGATGAGCAACTGGTTTTAACACGATTTCCCACTTTCCCCACTCTCTGATTCCAGCAAACTGTCACACTTCATGGGATCATGGTCTTTTCAACTCAGGCATTATAAAATGTCTCGAATCGATTGAAAGGACAAGATTCGAACACTCGAACATTCGTCTAAAAGAATTCATTGCAAGTTCATACAGACAATCTTTCTTCTACACGAACTCATCGTCTGAGCATTCACTCTCAATTGAGCAAAATTCAATTATTTAGAGCATTCTTACGTTGAATTCACAACACACCTACAATCTCAGATCACCATTGATCTCACGCATTTCTCAGCTTTCCTCCTACAGATCAACCCATCCTCTCTTGTGACCGAATTGACTCTAGAACGGCCATTGTTCTTGGTTTCGGCCGGAGTCTTACAGATTGATCTCTCGAACATAAAGCACTCCCTTCTTGCAGTGCATTTGTGTGAGGTTCAACATTTCGCTCGGTTCAAGGAGTCTCCACACGGTCGACTCTTCAATTCCGTAAAAACCAGCAAATCGTTTTTCCCCATCTACAGATTGGCGACCACAATGGGGAGATTAATCTCTCGGTTGCAATCTCAAGCTTTCACAAGATGGTTGGTCTTAGAATAATTCAACCACCGAGATCCCAACCTAATCTCTCGAATGGTAACCTTCCTCACACTCCTTCGAACATTCTCGGTTACAATGAATGGTCATATTTCACAACTCCATTTATCTCCGTCGAAACGAACGATGGAGAAATCCCGACTTGGACTAAACTAGCGCGGAGGCAAAATAATTTGTCAAGAGACGTGCAAAGGTTGAAATCAGCAATCGACAACCTGTTCACCTGCCTAGTACATGTAACGAGAATACTTGGAGCAGAGATGGTGGAACGTCCAACCGCTCCGATTGATGATCTGCCTCAAACCAATAATTTTACCACCTATGAGAAGCCAGTGGAGCAGGAAGTTGCACAGTTGATTGAAAATCTGTGTGAACTTTTACACTTTTCCAAGGATCAGCGTACAGACACGTTTGTCGCACTCAGCCAGATATCGTCTGACGTGCAAATAACTCCACCAAACCCAGCAGTTGAAGAAGTCTCCCTGGTGTCTGAACATTCGATCGACAACATCACTTTTGGAGAAGAAGATCGCATGGCAGATGAAGGACATAATCGGGCATTGTACGTGACTGGTTTCATCAAAGGCACCGAATTTAGAGGGCCCTCGTTGACACAGTGCACTTCCACGAACGTCGTCACTATGAAGACCCTCGGGGATGGCCAGATTCCCACAAGGTAAAAATCATTCGCCATCCCATCCTAAATGATGATTTGAAGGAAGCCAAAGCCATACATATGGATATGCGTATGTAGATTTGAGGGTAGGACCAATCTCGATCTAAAGTAAAATTTCATGTGATCGAACAAGAACTCGACTATCACATGATACTTGGGCGACCGTGGCTCCATGACAATAAGGTGGTCACATCGACTTACCATCAATGTATGAAGGCTCTACTCAACAATAAGGCCGTTCGCATAGCCGCTTCATCATCCCCTTACGCATTTGGCTTATGATGCGAATTCATCGAATCCCGGAGAAACATTCCGAACCTCCCAAGAAGATTTACAACACTCCACTTACGTTTGGAAGACTATCGAAGCTTGAGATGATGCCGACACGTCATCACCATCTTCGGAAGCAAGACCAAGTCAAATCACCGCTACGCCCACAATTTATTTGTAAAGACCAAGTCGACGCTAGATCCAACTTCACAACCATCCATGATGCGGAAGGAAGAACCACTTATCGGTGACGAAAGATTAACAATGAATAGGGGAGATTGATCAAGAGTCTCCCCGCACTAATGAATCATGTCAGGTCGAGCAAACGCCTGACAACGAGGTTCAATATGCTCCGCAACAGTTGCAAGATGGCACAAACTCTACTACTGATGATCTTGAGACAGTCGACATCGGCACAGAAGAAGACCCGAGACCAATCCTAATCAGTGTTGCGTTATCACGGGAGAACGAAAGGGTTTGGTAAGTTTATTGAAAAGAATATCGGGACATCTTTGCTTGGATGTACGAAGAAATGCCGTCCGGACGACAAACTGGTCACTCATCGTTTGCATATCACTCCGAGGTTCAAGGCTGTCAAACAACCACCAAGACATTTCGAGGCATGAGGTCGAGGAGCAAATCAAGGTCTAGATTCGAAATTGCCGATAGTGGGGTTTATCAAACCTATTCAACATTCGACATGGTGGCTAACGTTGTTAAAGTTAAGAAGAAAAATGGTCAAATCGGATCTTTGTGTAGATTTGAAACCCGAATAAATGTTGCCCGAAGGATGACTTTCCCTTGCCCAACATTGATATGCTCATCGATGCAACTAGCGGTCACGGTATGTTCTCATTCATGGATGGTTACACGGATACAACCAAATCAAGATGTTCGAGCATGATCTTTGCCAAGACTGCGTCCGCACTCCTATCGGGAATTTTCACTATAATGTGATGCCCTTTGGATTGAAGAATGCAGGTGCCACCTACCAACGAGCCATGACAGCAATATTTCATGATATGATGCACATGCAAGTAAAAGACTATGTCGAAGACGTTGTGGTGAAATCGAAAGCTCGAGCATCGCATCTAGATGTTCTGAGGCAATTTTTCGAAAGATTTAAAAATACAAGTTAAAGATGAATCCTCTAAAATGCTATTTCGGAGTTTCTTCTGGGAAGTTTCTAGGATTCCTGGTCACCGCCGAAGGGATCAAAGTCGATCCAGACAAAGCAAAATCCATCACCACCATGCCTCCTCCGCGCACTGTAAAGGAACTACAGAGTTTCATGGGTAAGGTGAATTACATCGGACGCTTCATACCAGGATTGGCTCAACTTATTGCTTCGTTCACTCCTCTTCTGAAGAAGGGAGCAAGTTTTACCTGGACAGATGTTCAACAGGAGGCATTCCAGAAAATACAACGAGATACTTTTATCACTGGCGGTCATGAGGTCTCCAAGACAAGGACGACCATTGATACTATACAAAAGCTTCCAACGATGTTTCTATCGAACACTTTGCTATCTCAAGAAGACGAAGAAGGCGTCGAACATCCAATCTACTATTACAAACGAACCATGAAGGATGCTCAACTCGGATATCCGAAAGTCGAAAGAGCATGCCGGCATTAGCTCATGCAATGAGAGGTTCGAGACATTATTTAATGTCCAATAGAGTCGCGCTCGTCTCCAAAGCCGATCCCATAAAGTTTTTACTCTCCAAACCCGCTCGATAGGGAAGACACGCAAAATGGATGCTTCGAGATGTCGAGTTCGACATAGTATGTGTTTCTCCCAAATCAATCAAAGGTCAACAGAGCGGATTTATTGAAATGCTTTTCCAGGGGGAAGATTCCATGACACTACAGGATGATGTACCGGGTGAATTTCGAAATTTCGGTCGTCAAGGAAGAAACGAGGCTGCTATACTTTGATGGATCCGCCACTCCTATCAATGATCTTGGAGGAGCGGGCATAGTCTTGGTCTCTCCATATGGTGAAGTATTCTCACATACATTTAAGTTGGATTTCCACTGTACAAATAACTGGCGAATATGAAGCCTTCTTGCTAGGATTATCCTTAGCTAAACATGCGGGAGTGAGGTACTGGAGATCGAGAGGAGATTCAAAACGTTAGTCAATCAAATAAATGGGACATAATCTCTCAAGGAGATAACGCTTGCTCCATTCAGAGCTGAGGCGCAATGACTCCTAACTCATTTCACCGACGCAACTATCACTCATACTGGTCGAACCAACAACAGACATGCTGATTGCTTGGCAACCCTCGCCTCCAAGCTGCAATTCGAAGGGTCAGAGAAAGCTATCATAGTTCAAAGACGAGCTGTATCATCCACATGGCTTAGTCAAACTGAAGATGCTCAAGCAAATGACCGGAGGACACCTATTATTCACGAAAGCTAAGCATTTCCGTTGCTGAATGAGCTGATTAGTCTCAAAGAACTAAAGAACTTCTTCTTGCTCCACAGAGCCTTGTACCATCGTAACCTGATGCATCTCTATCACGGTGCCTCGGCGAAGAAGAAGCGAAGGAAAAAAATCGAAAGTGTGCATCGGAAGTGTGCGGATGGGACGCTGGTGATAACACTTTATAGAAGACTCCAAAGACTCCGGATACTACTGGACCTCCATGGAAGCACGGTCGAGGACCTTGCGGGGAGCTTGTCCCATTGTCGACGCCTCCTCATCATTTGGAGATCCCGACACTTCATCACGCCTGGGACTGGAGGCAAACTTACATCGAATACCTTCGAGACAACAAGTCGCCACCAGAAAAGAAATATGCAATCAAGCTCATATAAAGAGCTAAGAGATTTGTCTTTCTTGACGGAATCTTATACCGCAAAAGCTTTGGAGGAGACTTGTTGAGATGCTCGGCCGAAGATGAAATCCGACAATCTTGAAAGAAACTCATGAAGGAGAACACCAAGGGAAAAAAATTGTTTCTCCAAATCCACGAGAAATATTCGACCGACTATGGAAGACGATGCAGCCTCATACGTTCGAAGTACCATCAATTCCGGGTTCACGGTAATCTTATTCATACTCCTTGTCTTCCATTACACTACGTGAATAGTCCATGGCCTTTCTATAGTCGGGGACTTGATATCATCGAGAAGATCCATCCAAAGATCTTCAAAGCAACACGAATACATCATCACGACTACCGAGTATTTCACTAAATGGGTCGAAGCAATCCCGCTCGTAGGTACTACAGGTGCAACTATTGGGCTTTCATCAAGGAACACATTATCCGTAGATTTGGCGTCCCCAAACATATCATCACGGATAACGGGACTCCTTTCGCCAACAAAGATGTCGAAAAATTGCTCAAGGAGTACGGGATCAAGCAGTTTTCTCCACGCCATACTATCCCCAAGGAAACGGTCAAGCGGAGAGCACCAACAAAACTTTGATTCGGATCATCATCCAAACACCATGACAATCCACGGTCATGGCATGAGCAATTACCCATGGCTTTATGGGCTTACGTAAGCAAGCAAAGAAGCTCGATTGGAACATCACCGTATTCGCTCGTTTATGGGGCTGATGCCATACTCCCAAACAGATAAAAATTCCTTCGACAAGGATTACAACGGCTAGTGGAATACGATGGGATGAAGTCAAGTGTACAAGTCAAGAGTTCACGAACGGACATGCTCGAATTAAGGAGAGATAAAGTAGAAAAGTATGTGGAAGCCTACAAAAGAGAATATCCGGAGCTTACAACAAAATGGTAAAACCTAGAACTTTCCAAGTAGGAGATTTGGTATTAAAGACTAAAAGCACATTCAACAAGACATGTCCGCTCCCAAAATCTCTCTCCAAATGGGAAGGGCCGTATGTTATCATCAAAGCGGTGTCTAGTGGATACTACAAAATTTTAGCGGTCGGTGGAGGAAAGGAAGGAAATATTATCAACGGCAAATGGCTCAAAGCCTATTATGCTTGATCGCGGCAACTAATTAACCTTTATTCAAATACATCTCAAATGTAATTTATTTCCTTCAAAGAGCATGCAAAATGCTCGTTTGTTCACCAAACATTCATCAATTGAACAAAAAATTCCTCATGCTATCCAGTTATTCTACCTTATCGAAACCTACATTTCAACTCTCCCCAATGATCATCCTCGGAGCAAACCGTCTAGCAAATGGATAATCTCTATAAGAAACTCTATCAAGTTTCTTCTAAGATCCCTGTCTTTACCTTAAAATCCTCGACCACCTCTCGACCCTAGCCGACTCCAAAGCCAAAAGTATCTTCTCCTCCTCCAATAAAGCAAAGTGGTCATGGAAATCGCATCGACGACCTCCGCCGCCTTATGAATCTTGATTATCTCAAGTCGACGACGGGCCGACTCACATTGAATCGCAATGTCTCACAATTAGAAACCATCTCACCCCACTTATGTAGTTCTCGATTCTTGACATCCAGCAGTGCATTTGGTTCATCTCTTCAATGATCGTACCAGACCCGTGAATCGTGGTCAAGAGGGTTGGTAGAAAACCTTTCCATACTTCGTAGTAGAAATGTGCCCATACTTTTCCGAGATCTTGGTATACGAGAGGCACATGACACTTGGGAATGACGAATCCACCGACCACCTCATTGTCCGGAAAGTATTGATCAAGGGAGCTTCAAACAAGAGTCCACCGTCGGGTATTCACGAGCATGAACACTGTCTCTGTCTCCACGGATTCTCGTTAATCTTCACATGCCCTGGTTGATGCTATCTTCAACCTCAACCACGGTCACGGACTTTCCACTCCTTCTCCTTCTAGCATCAACAACGACACGAACGTCCGCTGTGATTTAAATGAGAAAGTGTTTAATTTTGTCGAAACCGAGCATGGTAAAATTTCAAGAATTGTAAGATTGCTTACAGATAATCGAGTCTCGGGGAGCCGACCTATACGGGGCAGAGTTCGACGAATCCGCTTGGGCCTCGAATTGTGAGAGAAGGATTTTTACGATTATCCCGCAACAAATCATTCCCTACGATCAATAACCTCGATCAAATAGGGACGAAGAAGATGTACAATTTCTTAGAGATAGACGCTTATTCCATGCTTCGGCGAAGTCCGTTTCGAGAAGAAGTATTATCGCTAGACATGGTATGAAAGGTATGGCAATCGAAAATTTCTTATTGAAACTAACTCGGGGAATGGAAGAAATATTTGCAAGTATTAAACCCTAAACCTTGGATATATATACAAGATACGGAGACACTTATCTTACGCATACGGTCAATCCCGGTTGCGTGTTTTTAAACCCTAAGTCTTTGAACAAGGTCAATACTAGAGATGCGGAGTAAAATAATGCACTGGGACCGACCAAAGCTAGGCACGGTCACACAAGTCACACGGCCAGGTGTTGTTACCTCTTTGTGGGTGCCTCGATGTTTTCACAAATGGAAACCATAAATCAAGCAAAGGAAGATTATAATGGGTTCGCGTGTGAAGGTTGGTTCACTTTATTTGATTAAATCAAGAAGAAATCGCATTAATGAAAGGGTCTCGTTTGAAAGGAAAATCTTAATACTTCAATAAAGTTGATTGAATGAAGACATTTACTACGAAATCTAAAAACGTTTAAATGCTAAAAGAGAAAAGGGGATTGAAATTAAAGCTACTCACGGGATTCATCCGAGTTGTCGGATTCATCATGTTGTCCTTTTCGATATCTTCATCACTATCCTTTCTGAATCCTCTTGAGTCATCGAATTATCGATGCAACTGGATGGATATCAAGATCATCCGAGTCCGAATCTTCTTCTCGCCAACTTCAACTTCAATTTGCTTCATGGTTCTCTCAACTCTCGGAATACCAGTCGGGCTTGATCTTACGCTCCGTAACTCCCATGTAGTTTATTCTTTAGAAGCATCAGCATCGATCGTAGGGTACTGGTCAAGAATTGGCATCTCTCTCGGCCTTTAGTATTTCGCACGATTCGATCCTTTTTGCGCTCGATTTGAGCCTCTGTCTCATCATCCTCAGCCTTTCTTTTCCCGAGTTCAGCATAAGTGACCCTCGCTTGTTCGGGGGTATGCTATTTCGCTCCCTCGTTATGAATTTTCTTAGCTTTCAATTTAGCTTTGGAATCCTCATCCGAAGAGCTGGAGGAATGCTAGCTGCCGGGTGACATTTTATGGAACCGGAGCATAAAATTATCGACATGCAAATAAATCCATCTACAAAATGGGAACTCTTAACCTACCTCTTTACGATTCCACTAACAATAAGTGATTGTGCGCAAGAGTTAACACTCCAAAATTAGTTCGTTCCTTGAAACACGCAATAACGAACGAGGTTTTATTAATCTTCAAAACGATTTTTCATAAAATCATAGACACAATTTTCATAGTATGAACATCCACAATCGAACTATGAAATTTACACAAGACAATATTTCATCATAAATAAATTGTCAAAGTTTCAAGGTTACCGTAACCCACGTTTGATTTTACAAAGAAATAATTAATGTGAATTACTCACATAAATTCTCAAACTTTATCTAATGAAAACAAACTCTTGTTAATAAAATATGTTACAATACTTTGCATAATATGTCACAATTTGCATATAAAAAAATCTAATTTTCCTTCGTACGAGCATTGTTCTCTAAAACGAGGTTTATTTCGGTTTTGTGAAAGCTACGCCTTTTAAGATAAAGTTTTGGTTTCCATGAAAGCTCATAAACAAAATTTTATCCTTTGGACACGTGTCTACTTCCAAAGAAAAATCTCTCTCAAGTTAGGGATTGTTGCTAGTTTCTTAAACTAACGATCGAACGAACATACGTTTAATAAAATAAGGGTTTTTCTACAAAACTCACGCTAATATATACACATGTATAGAATTTCAACATGAACAACTCATAAAATCAGCAAACAAACAAACAAACAAAAAAAAAGTTGCGTGACTGGTCGGGTCTTCAGCGGAAGTTGGCCGGACGGTGCTAGCTCCGGCTCGGACGGATGGTGGCGCCGGGAAAATCTTCCTGCGGCTGCTAAGATCGGACGTGAAGGTGATGGGAGGATGAAGAAGATGGTGGTAGTGTTGGAAGAATAAAAAAAAGGGAATTAATTCCTTTTATATCAAATTTTACTTCCAAAACCTAATTCCATAAGGATTTCCTTTTGGGCCGCTCTTGAATCCAAAACCGACCAAGGTTCCACCATCGAATCACAAGTTCTACACCAATTTATGCTCACTGGATAACACTCTATTATCCGCTGGGGTTTCCACCCAAACCATGGTTTGCTCATTCAATAAATCCTGTAATATCTTATTTTATGATTAAGTTCAATTACTTATTTCTTTTGTACTTGGAAAATCACCATTCAATCTTCGATCGAGGAACATGATTGTTCCTTACTAGCGGGGACTTAATGTAGATGGTGGATTTTCGACAAAAGGGTAAAATTGTAAAACTATACTCCTGGGATCCCAAGAATCGGATGAGTATTGAGGCACATGTTTCTCATTAAAGCATGAAAGCTCATGCCATAAATCTCGACTAAGAAGACTGTCTCTCGTAGTATATATAGATGTGTAGTCTCAGCCGAGGCCACGGCATCTCATGAATACCGAGCAATTTGATAATTACTCGGGATCTGAAATCGGATGAGTATTGAGACTCATGTCTCTAAGCGTGAAAGCTCATGCCAAAAAACCTTTTGATCGAGAAAGTCTCTCGCAGAAGATGAAGATATGTAGTCTCAGTGAGACCACCGCACATCTCATATTTTATAGGATCGCAAGATTGGACGGCTCCTAGGACTCGCATGTACGCTAGTATAGAGCAATAACGTCTTCGAGGATGCAACCATGTTTTCCCTGACTATACAAGAGGAATATGACACTCCAGCAAGTTCATATTTCTCAACCTCAGATAATTAATGCTCCTAGATAGGAAGCCCTTCTAGTATAGAGCCATCAGCTAATTATCTCTAATCGCCGAATATCCAATAATATTCTCGATTCTTCATTATATTTCGTCACTTCACCCGTGGTTCTTCCCAAACATAATTCCACGGGTTAGTGATAAATATTCATCGAGACAGGCATCATCGAGCATCGAATGAGCCACGACTAAAATGGTGCAGTGTACTTAACAATAATGCACGGACTCAAAGATTTGAATGCGCAAAACGAGCATTTCAAAAATATGAACGAACGATGAACCTATGCAAAATAGGAAGGAAAAATAATAATAATAAAATATTAGCAAAGGCGCTTGGGATCAGGCTCAAATGTTTGGCCATGCCGTGACCGATCCCGCGCTTAATTTTATATTTTGTCATATTTTATTATTTTTTCCCCGATCTCATGAAAATTCTCTCGTTCGAGCTAATCTCCTTCGTTTCAAGGAAATTCTCTAATCTCATGATTTTATCAAAGAAATAATAAAATTAAGGAAAGGTGTCGCGGGACCAAGCACCAAATTGCCATGCCCTAGCGTGGCTTCTGCCCCACACCACGTCCCCATTATTTTATTATTTCTCTCAAATTATGAAAATTCCCGATTTCATGAATTTTCCCTAAACCATGAAAATTCCCTAATTTTATGAATTTTTCTAAAATCATTATAAAATTAGGAAAACCGTGGGACCGGGCACCAAATGGCCCATGCCCTAGCCGTGTCCGGGTCCCACACCTCACGTCCCCATTATTTTATTATTTCTCTCAAATTATGAAAATTCCTTGATTTTATGAATTTTCCTAAAACCATGAAAATTCCCTAATTTTATGAATTTTCTCTAAAATCATGAAAATTATTATAAAATTAGGAAAACTCGTGGGACCCGGCTCTAGCCCAGGTCGGCCATGCCCCTAGCCGGTCCCACATGCCTATTATTTTATTATTGTTTGTTGTTTTAGTTTCCTGATTCCATGAAAACTCCCTGATTTCAACAAAATACCTTGATTTTAACAAATCTCTCTGATTTTATGAAAATTTCCTAAAATCATGAAAATTACATAAAATTGGGAAAAGTGCTCTGGCCGTGCCCATTGGCCGGCCGGCCATGCCTTGGCCATTTCCGGTCCCACACTCCACCATTCCCTATTTTATTATTATTTTATCTCTCTCATCTCATGGAAATTCCCTAATTTCAGCAAACTCTCCAGTTTCATGGAATTTCCCTCAAATTAGAGAAAATACATAAAATCACATAAAACTGGGAAAGTATGGGACCGTGCTTGTTAACCGGCCGGCCATGCTCTAGACGTGGTCGGTCCCACACCTTGCAATTCCTCGTTTTATTTATTATTTTCATCATCTCATGTATTTTTCCTAGTTTCAGCAAAAACCACGGATTCTCGCATGTTTTCTCGTAATGTTGCTCAAATGCGCATCGGAAAATACCTCAACTCACCGAGGATTGAGACACGAACACTATGGTGAGACGAGCACATCCCATTGACCGACCAAGGGCGGCTCTAAGGCCTTTGCAAAACTTAGGTCCCCATGTTTAATGATTTTAACCTAATTTGCTCAATTGCTCATATTAGGTTCAAACTTCTTCCAAACAATTAAGAGTTTGCTTTGAACGACCATCCATTGGTCCCACGGCCACCAAGAGTCGGTCTCGTGACCTCTTGGTCGGTTCCTCATCTCTTCATGGCTAGGTTTTATTATCTGTCGCTCACACGAGCATTATTTCAAAAAAAATGATTAAACCAGCATTTAATCATTCTTTCACCAACTGGTCCTCAAGAGACTTTGGTATTTTGCTCATTCGAGCATCTAGGCGTACATGGTGAACTCGTCATCCCATGTAGCCGGTTCCTGCTTCACTTTGTAGATTGATTTGCAATAAATCATCATTTCGATAAAATCGGGTTTTAAATCCGAGCTTTGTGTAAACATGATTCTCGAGCATTCAAATACTTTGATAATTTTATGTTGATTCCTTGATCAACATTTTTATTTATTTATTTTATTGACCCAAGATCAAGATCTTAAATTAATATTTATTTTGGTCCTACTACCAACAATCCATCAAACGAGCAATATTTGCTCAAACAACGTTCTTTTGGATATTGGTACGGTTGATGAAGATCTTAGATGTGCTAAAATGAAGAAAGAATTAATAGCACTTGTGCAAAACTTGATGCTTTGAGGGATCGGATTCTTTGTCCGATGAAGATGAATCGAATTGGGAATCCGGCTCACAAAGGTTCTTCTCCAAGACTCAATTCCTCTCCAATACTTCTCATCAAGTAAAGCTAAATAGAACTCAAAACCTCAAAGTTTAATTATGCGGATTCTTTTGAATATTAATGGGGTTGCTCATTGAAGCAACTCAATGTAAACTTAGAGAGTTCAAGCCGAGAGATTTTTGTTCTTGCAGAGCCAAAAGTGCCTTTGCTTTCGGTTTCTTTTTGGCAATAGACTTCAACTTGAAGGCTTTTCTTCTCATGTTATTCATAATGCTAGTGTTAATAGTATTGCTAATCTTTGGGTTTGTTATTTGACGCAATAAGGCCTTCTATAATTAATAGGAGCAAGCAGGCCATTACTATTATGGTTGATGGTGTTCATATTTCTTTTGTTCATGCAAGTTATGTTCAAGTTACTAGGCGGAGACTTTGTAGCAACTTAATCTTCAAGATGATTCAATTCCTTGGCCGGTTATGGGTGATTTTAATTTTATTCTTCGTCTTGATGAGAAAAAGGAGGTCTTGAGCCAAGAACTTCAGCTATCAATGAGTTCTCCATTGGTTGGATGATAATAATCTTTTTGAGGCCGATTCTTTGGGTGCAAAATTCACATGGACAAATTGTCGATCGGAGTACTAATAGAATCATTAGTAAACTTGATCGTGTTATTATTAATGCCGCTTGGCTTGCAAAGTTTGAGAATCGGTGTAAAGCTCTTCCTAGGGAAGTTTCGACCATTCTACTCTTTGGGTTATCCTTTTGTTGTTCCAAGACCTAAGAGAGCTCCGTTTCGTATTCGGAAGATGTGGTTCTTGCACGCCGATTTTCTTCGTATGGTTGAAAGTTGGAACATGCCACCATGGCTCTCTTGATTTTATTTTTTCTTATAAATTGAAGAGGCTTAAAGGTGTGATCAAGGAATGAAATCTGTTAGTTTTTGTAACATTCACTCTCGGTTGAAGCAAGATCAATTGAGGTTTGAAGTCAGCGCTCTTCGTTCGGATGAGGATCCTAATGATATTACTAAACTACATCTTTGAAAGATGCTATGTCTAAGCTTAGTGAAACTCGTCTTCAAAGACATCACTATGTTTAAGCAAAAGGCAAGGAATAATTGGCTTGTGGAGGGTTCAAGCAATTCTACTTTTTTTTCATAATAGTATTCGTATTCGGAGAAGTGCTAATACTATTTCTCGAATTGGTCGATAGTCGGGCACGACTATTTCAGATTATGACCAAGTTCGTGATCATGGTGTGCAACATTATGCGGACAAGTTCAATGGCCAAGAGCTGACTATGATGTTAGCTTATTTGATTATGAGCATCCTAGCATCTCGGATGCGGAGAGTCTTGCCATGGACATAATTCCTTCTCCTGAGGAGGAAATCAAACAAGCGGTTTTTTGATTTAGGAGCTGGATAGTGCCTTTGGGTCCCGATGGGTTTTGGGGTACTAGTCAAATTCCAAATGGCATCAATTCAAGCCTTATAATTTTGATTAGAAGGTAAGAGGTGCAAATACTCTTCGTAATTTTCGACCAATTGGTCTTAGTAATTTGTTCTTCAAAATTTTTACTAAGATCCTTGTTACTAGGTGTTTATGGGTAAAAATCGTTTTACTGGCAGATTTCGTAATTTCGGTGGGTGAGTGAGAAACTGGTTCAAACCCTAAACAAATGTGCCGCACGTGAGCACTTTATAGATTCGAGAGATCAACTGCACAAGTCCTATTTAAACCAAGAAATGGCCGTTCCGGACTTGCTTCGGTCACAAAGTGGAGGAGAAGGGTTGATTTGGGGAGGGAAGCAAAGAAAGGTGTTGAGGAGAGTAGTATCTCGACTTGTATCAGAAAGTAAAAGCTTAGGAAGCTTGCAAGAGATGAAAGCTTTTTTGGGAGAGCTTGCAAAGCTGCCTTTCTGAGAGTATAAGTAGTATATTTCTCCCGACCGAGACTTCACAGAAAACCGGTGGAAATAGGTAAGACCTATTTATACAAGTCGAGATTGAAACGTACCACTCGGCCTCATGAAGGAAGAGAGTAAAGGGTGAAATAATGGGAGGAGGTGGTAACCGCATGGTTTAATGGGTGAAAACGTTTTTCACCATTATTTCCTCTTTTATTTGACCGCTTTATTCCTATTCACGCTTTCTTAATTGTGAGCGTAGTGTACGGCCGCATGTCATGGACCGGGCCAAACCAAAACCCTAAAGAAGCATCCCCGAGTTTGTGTTGATATCTCGTTGGTTGCGCCTTGAGTGCAAGTGGTGCTGCTGCTAATGGCGCGTGTGGCATGTGCAATGGCATGTGCGGAATGCCTTGGTGGTAGGTTGCATGGTTTTGCAAGTTAGGCTACCGGCGTGTGTGTTTGGCATGTGCCAATGGCATGTGCTAATGCCTTGGTGGTAGGTTGCACGGTTTGCAAGTTAGGCTACCGGCGTGTGTGTTTGGCATGTGCCAATGGCACGTACGGCCATGTTGACCTAGTTGCAAGTCTTGCGAGCCCTAGGCTTATATTTGCTTGTGTGCCAATGGCATAGCGGCTTGGAATATGGCTTGCGGCACGTGTTGGCATGTGCCAATGGCATGTGCGGCCATGTTGACCTAGTTGCAAGTTTTGCAAGCCTAGGGCGCTATATTTGGCGTGTGCCAATGGCATAGCGGCTTGGAATATGGCTTAACGGCACGTATTGGCATGTGCCAATGGCATGTGCGGCCATGTTTGACCCTGGTTGCAAGTCTTGCAAGCCTAGGGCGCTATATTTGGTGTGCCAATGGGCGACTGGAATATTTGCGCTGACACGTATTGGCATGTGCCAATGGCATGTGCGGCCATGTTGACATAACGAGTCTTGAGAATATGGCGTGTGCCAATGGCATAGCGATTGGAATATGGCTTCGCGGCACGTATTGGCATGTGCGGCCATGTTGACCTAGTTGCAAGTCTTGCAAGCCTAGGCGCTATATTTGGCGTGTGCCAAAGGCATAGCGACTTGGAATATGGCTTGCGGCACGTATTGGCATGTGCCAATGGCATGTGCGGCCATGTTGACCTAGTTGTAAGTCTTGCAAGCCTAGGCGCTATATTTGGCGTGTGCCAAAGGCATAGCGACTTGGAATATGGCTTGCGGCACGTATTGGCATGTGCCAATGGCATGTGCGGCCATGTTGACCTAGTTGCAAGTCTTGCAAGCCTAGGGCGCTATATTTGGCGTGTGCCAATGGCATAGCGACTTGGAATATGGCTTGCGGCATGTATTTGCATGTGCCAATGGCATGTGCGGCCATGTTGGACCTAGTGCAAGTCTTAAGTCTTGCAAAGGCATACTGGGGCTTATATTGGCATGTGCCAATGGCATATGTTGCGACTTGGAATATGGCTTGCGGCACGTATTGGCATGTGCCAATGGCTGCACGTGCGGCCATGTTGACCTAGTTGCAAGTCTTGCAAGCCTAGGCGCTATATTTGGCGTGTGCCAAAGGCATAGCGGCTTGGTTTTTGGCATTGTTGTCAATGATGCGTAGTGCGGCTTGGTTTGGCATGGTTGCCATGGTGCGCAGTGCGCTTGGTTTGGCATTGTTGCCCAATGATGCGCGCAGTGCGGCTTGGTTTGGCATTGCTGCCATGGTGCGCGAGTGCGGCTTGGTTTGGCATGGTTGCCATGGTGCGCAGAGCGGCTTGGTTCGGCATTGTTGCCAATGATGCGCAGAGTGCGGCTTGGTTTGGCATTGCTGCCATGGTGCGAGAGTGCGGCTTGGTTTGGCATGGTTGCCATGATGCGCAGAGTGCGGCTTGGTTTGGCATTCTTTGCCATGGTGCGCGGAAGTGCGGCTTGGTTTAGCATCACGCCATGGTGCGCGAGTGCGGCTTGGTTTTGGAATTAGGGTTGTGGTTGGCCCCTAACTGGGTATTTTGAAAAATACCCCTATTAATTATTTTGAGTTAAATGCTCTTAGTTAATGTGTTGTGGGTAACACTAGGTCATGGGGTTTTACGATTTTACCCTTGTCTAAAAAAACCACCATCAACACTAGGCTAGGCAAAGTGTTTTGGATAATCTTGTTTCGAGGAACAAAGTTGCGTTTATGAAAGGGCGAAATATCCATGAAAACATTAGTTTGGCTTAGGAGATGGTTAATGAACTTCACCTAAAGTCAAGCAAAGATGGTAATATTGGCCTCAAGCTTGATATTTCTGAAAGCTTTTGACACGGTCGGTTGGGCTTTTGTTTTGGAGGTTTTTCGTAGATATGGTTTTCGGGCGGTGGTGCACGTGGATTCTTAATATCTTGACTGCTAGAATCTCTATTCTTTGAATGGCAATCCCGGAGGGTTATTTCAAAATTAATAGAGGTTTGCGTCAAGGGGATCCCCTTTCTCCTCGATTTTTGTCTTGATTGAAGATGTTCAAGCAAAATATCACGAAGCTCTTTCGTGATAAGCGGATGTCTTACATGGTAACAAGAGGTGGTATCTCTCCTACTCACCTTTTCTTTG